>JASKMD010000020.1:1689725-1879194 GCA_030144725.1 Haematococcus lacustris | reverse complement strand
AGTCGTTGATGCATTAATGCATATGCTTAGCATTCCCATAGGGAGGTGTCTCGGGGTAATGGTGCACAAAGACATGTGTATATGAGTAGCGTAGTGAGGTGTTGCGAGGTGTTTGAGCGTCAATGCATGTGTTTTGCGGGGGTGTAGCGAGGTGTTGCGAGGTGTTTGAGCGTCAATGCATGTGTTTTGCGGGGGTGTAGCGAGGTGTTGCTAGGTGTTTGAGCGTCAATGCATGTGTTTTGCGGGGGTGTAGCGAGGTGTTGCGAGGTGTTTGAGCGTCAATGCATGTGTTTTGCGGGGGTGTAGCGAGGTGTTGCGGGGTGTTTGGACAAGGAGATATGTAACAAGCGTCTGAACAGATACTCAAACAAGCGTCTGTACAGATAGCAAAACAAGCGTCTGTACAGATAGCGAAGCCAACATCTGTACAGATAGCAAAGCAAGCATCTGTACAGATAGCAAAGAAGCATCTGTACAGATAGAAGAGAGGCATCTGTACAGATAGAAGAGAGGCATCTGTACAGATAGCTCAAAGGCATCTGTACAGATAGTTGAAAGGGGCATCTGTACAGATAATCAAAGAGCTATCTGTACAGATAGCAAGAAGCATCTGTACAGATAGCTTTGCAGACATCTGTACAGATAGCTACCTAGCGAATCTGTACAGATTTAAAATTGAAGAAAATCGCGGCCAAATTACGTCGCAACGGATGCACGGATTCACGTAAGACTTGTACCGTTCGAACGGCCTTCTACTCTAGTTTTCATAGAGCTATGGTCGGTCCAATCGCGACCGGTCCTTGTTTATCGTGAGTGCACCAACAACAACACCACCAACACCAACAACAACAACACCACACCACACCATGGTGACAACACACGAACACAACGACACACCACACCACACCACACCACACCACACCACACCACACCACACCACACCACACCACACCACACCACACCACACCACACCACACCACACCACACCACACCACACCACACCACACCACACCACACCACACCACACCACACCACACCACACCACACCACACCACACCACAATGACAACACAACAACATCGCAACAAGGCGGCAAGATGACAACGAGTATGGACGCTACAACAAGGGTGATGCTACACTCTCCTAGGCTCCTCTTAGGCTCCTCTTACGTGCTCCCGCTATCCTTGACCCACCACACTACCATTGACGCCCACCTACCACACCTACACCTATGCCATGTCGCACAACAAGCACGGGCTGACAACCACCCAAGTGCTCCACCATCCAGCTATCGTCCCCTTTGGAGAGGGATGGGTAGGGTCATTGCGGTGTGTGTGCTTGGCATGGCCAGGGTGGGCTGGGTGGGCTGCTACTACTGGATCCCACTCCAAGCTGCCCGCTCCGTGTTGCCCGCTCCAGATTGCTACGCCAAGGGTAGGGTAGGGAGAGGGCTGCTACGCCAAGGGTAGGGTAGGGAGAGGGCTGCTACGCCAAGGGTAGGGTAGGGAGAGGGTTGCAGCGTCGTGCGTGCGTCGTGGGGCGGGGGGTGGGAAAGGGGGGAAGTAGGTGGGGTGGCAAACTTGGAGGTGGTGGGACAGGGTAGGGAAGGGGGAAGGGGGAAGTGGGAAGGGGGGGGGAAGGGGGGAGAGCTGACCGTGGGACCTGCAGTAAACAAGGAGCATCTTTGCGGTTAGGCGGGGCATCGGACCACTCATGTGCAAGGGCTGGCCACTCACACTTTGCTAGCGCCACTTCTATACCTACCTGGCAGCGCCTCCATGGCTGCAGCTCCTGGCTGCTCCTGCGCTCCATGCGCCTGCTTCTTGTGGTAGGGTGATGGAGGTGGTGGGGGTGGGTGTGGGGGTGGGGGTGGGGGTGGGGGTGGGGGAGGGGGTGGGGGAGGGGGTGGGAAGGGGGCTGGGTGGGGGCTGGGCTGGGCTGGGCTGGGCTGGGCTGGGCTGGGCTGGGCTGGGCTGGGCTGGGCTGGGCTGGGCTGGGCTGGGCTGGGCTGGGCTGGGCTGGGCTGGGCTGGGCTGGGCTGGGCTGGGCTGGGCTGGGCTGGGCTGGGCTGGGCTGGGCTGGGCTGGGCTGGGCTGGGCTGGGCTGGGCTGGGCTGGGCTGGGCTGGGCTGGGCTGGGCTGGGCTGGGCTGGGCTGGGCTGGGCTGGGCTGGGCTGGGCTGGGCTGGGCTGGGCTGGGCTGGGCTGGGCTGGGCTGGGCTGGGCTGGGCTGGGCTGGGCTGGGCTGGGCTGGGCTGGGCTGGGCTGGGCTGGGCTGGGCTGGGCTGGGCTGGGCTGGGCTGGGCTGGGCTGGGCTGGGCTGGGCTGGGCTGGGCTGGGCTGGGCTGGGCTGGGCTGGGCTGGGCTGGGCTGGGCTGGGCTGGGCTGGGCTGGGCTGGGCTGGGCTGGGCTGGGCTGGGCTGGGCTGGGCTGGGCTGGGCTGGGCTGGGCTGGGCTGGGCTGGGCTGGGCTGGGCTGGGCTGGGCTGGGCTGGGCTGGGCTGGGCTGGGCTGGGCTGGGCTGGGCTGGGCTGGGCTGGGCTGGGCTGGGCTGGGCTGGGCTGGGCTGGGCTGGGCTGGGCTGGGCTGGGCTGGGCTGGGCTGGGCTGGGCTGGGCTGGGCTGGGCTGGGCTGGGCTGGGCTGGGCTGGGCTGGGCTGGGCTGGGCTGGGCTGGGCTGGGCTGGGCTGGGCTGGGCTGGGCTGGGCTGGGCTGGGCTGGGCTGGGCTGGGCTGGGCTGGGCTGGGCTGGGCTGGGCTGGGCTGGGCTGGGCTGGGCTGGGCTGGGCTGGGCTGGGCTGGGCTGGGCTGGGCTGGGCTGGGCTGGGCTGGGCTGGGCTGGGCTGGGCTGGGCTGGGCTGGGCTGGGCTGGGCTGGGCTGGGCTGGGCTGGGCTGGGCTGGGCTGGGCTGGGCTGGGCTGGGCTGGGCTGGGCTGGGCTGGGCTGGGCTGGGCTGGGCTGGGCTGGGCTGGGCTGGGCTGGGCTGGGCTGGGCTGGGCTGGGCTGGGCTGGGCTGGGCTGGGCTGGGCTGGGCTGGGCTGGGCTGGGCTGGGCTGGGCTGGGCTGGGCTGGGCTGGGCTGGGCTGGGCTGGGCTGGGCTGGGCTGGGCTGGGCTGGGCTGGGCTGGGCTGGGCTGGGCTGGGCTGGGCTGGGCTGGGCTGGGCTGGGCTGGGCTGGGCTGGGCTGGGCTGGGCTGGGCTGGGCTGGGCTGGGCTGGGCTGGGCTGGGCTGGGCTGGGCTGGGGGGTAGGGAAGGGGCTTTTGTCTCCTCGCTGCTTCTGGCTGCTGCTCTACACCATTGCAGCCTTGCCTGCAATCACCAAGCATACTACACATGTGATGCTTATGGTCAAGGCTGTTGCCACACTCCTGGCAAGCATGGCAAGCCTATGCTGATGCCACACACCTGTTGCTTTGAGTCATGCCATGTAGTTGTAGCTGTTGTTGTGCTCTTGAAGTGTTTGACAACAAGACAAGACATGCTGAACATTTGCTGCACCTCGAGGTTGCACCTCCTAACTGCTCCGAGTGCTTATCCGCCCCACCGCTGTGCGCTTTCCCCTTCTCCTCCGATCTTATCGCCGCGCCTCCTGGCTACGACTTGTTTTGCTATCTCACTTGCACAACGCATGACACATTGATGCTATGCGATCGCACCTGTGTAGTCTTTGTCTCTTGCTTCCCTTACTCCACCGATCCGCGCCTCCCTTGCTCCTCCGATCCGACTGCTTATCGCCGCGCCTCCTGGCTACGACTTGTTAATGTATCTTCTGGCTCCTAGTCGCACTTCCTCTTTGTGACTGGTCGCAGATGCCTGCGAGGCTGGAGGCTAATAGTGGCCGGGATGGGGGCTGCTTCACGAAGTCGCGGCCTTAAGCCTAGTTGTGAGGCTACTCGTAGCTGATCGTGGCTCCTTTGAGGATTGGTGTTAGTGTGCATGCGGTTTGGCTGCATGGTACTTCAAATGCCGAGGTGTGCGTCTGCACAGATTATCGCCATCTGTACAGATAAATACCCCCGGGAATCTGTACAGAAACACCTCTTGCCATCTGTACAGATTCCACTTGTCGACATCTGTACAGATTTCATCCTTGCTATCTGTACAGATTCAATCTTGGGGCATCTGTACAGATAGTTATAGGTTAATCTGTACAAATACTAATTATCGCCATCTGTACAGATAAATACCCCCAGGAATCTGTACAGAAACACCTCTTGCCATCTGTACAGATACCACTTGTCGACATCTGTACAAATTTTATCCTTGCTATCTGTACAGATTTTATCTTGGGGCATCTGTACAGATAATAATAGGTTTATCTGTACAGATGCTAATTATCGCCATCTGTACAGATAAACACCCTGGGAATCTGTACAGATAACCTCTCAATATCTGTACAGATGTTACCTTCATGCCATCTGTACAGATTTACCTATAAATATCTGTACAGATGCACGTATCTGTACAGATATCCCAAAATAATCTGTACAGATGACAAAAATTGGTATTCGTACAGATGCAAGGAAGGAATATGTACAGATGCCGCATATCCTTGGGGCCATCGACATGTATCTGTACAGATAACAGGCCCATTAGACGGGCATCTGTACAGATTCTTAAAAAGGGGGGGGTACCTCGCGCGCGGATTGTTATAACTCCGCAACCGCTGCGAGTTAGGACTTCATTCAAGAGCGAGGTCCCCCTTAAACTCAACGATCTATCGTTCTATCGGAGCGGAATGTCCATCCGATGCAAAAAAGACAGTCGCGTCGGCCTTATTTATCGTGAGTGTAGCTGCAATCGCTACCCAAGGGCAGGCTGCCCCGGCTCAAGGTAGCGAGCTAGGTGCAGCAGCGCCGGCTCCTGGCTTCACGCTACGCAAGCGTACCACACCTGCTGGGTTGGGGCTGCCCAAGACAGCTGCCAAGCGCAAGCGGTGACCCACGAGACATAGTAAGACACGCCCCCAGCGCCAACTCAGGTTGTGAAGTGCGCAACAGAGGCTGTAGCAGTCACCTCGCCCAACCGCACCTGCCAACCGCCTTCGTGCCACATTCCCGCAACCGTTTTCCGATCCGACTGCTTCTGCCGATGCGCATGCTCGTGTAGAGCAGCCTAAGCGACGCGGGTGGTCGCAGCGATGACTGCATGCCCCGAACCGGCACAATCTTGAATTACTAACTTTGATGCTTTGCTGTGCACGGCCTACTGACTGGATAATTATTCTGCATGGGTGAAAGGTAGCTGGCTGGGTTGGCTACATTCTGAGCCAGCTGGCATAAAATTTGGCGCAACGAGTGCAGAGTTACAGCCGTCCTACTACCAGGGGTCGGTTTACGATGAGGATAACTGCAATGACGAAGCTTTTCCGGGTTTGTCTGGCGGAGGTCGAGAGCGTTCACGAGGAACTGCGAGGCCGAGGTCGTTTACAAACCCGGAAAAGTTGAGGCGTTGCAGTTAACTTGTATAACTTCAATTCACAAGGCCAGCATAGCAGTGGTACACAGCGGCGATGCACACGACGAAGCCGCAGTGGTCGCTATGACCGGTGTGACTGCGCGATCTCAGGGGCAGAACTGCAGCCAGCCGACCGGGTTTCCAATTACAAGAGCGCGGAAGGCCTCTTCAAGCGTCACCGCACCCCCTCCACGCGAAAGCTTCGCTGTTCCTTGCAGTTTTTGCGGCGCAGCCGCACTTTTTGCTGTAATTGACGGTTGGAACATAATTTGGGGTCGGTTGCCTTTGTTACAGCCTTCTAAAACATGGGCAAAAAACGTTTAGATCCGGATCCCTTTCCATTACGAGAAAATCACAAATCGTTATATACCCGTAAAAAACAGTTTATCCAGAGGTCGGGACGTGTGAGGACGAATTACAGCTTTCAGGGAGGAAAAAAACCGCGCACCACCGTGTACTCAACAAATCAGCACCATAGAACTTACAACGCAATGCTCTAACCCTGCCACACGCAATTATTTGCTTAAACAAATAATAACAGATTACGTCCAGGTGAAGCATTCTGCACAAAACGCCATTGGCGACAATGATGGCAACGGCAATACGGGAGCCCAGGGTGAATGAGCGTTGAGAAAAAAAAATAGGGAGCAGGTCGGGCAGCTAGGGTTAAGCATGGTGAGGCATGGGCGGCAGCTAGAGGAACATGACGCGTCCGGCAGCAGCCACATGCACTAGTACCTAGGCAATGAGGGGCAGTAGGCCGCACAGAAAGGGCAGCAGCCAGGGGTAGCTGCGTCAGCAGTCGGCAGCAGTTGAGCGCAACACGTGGCATGGGCAGCAGCTAGGGCAACATGTCGCGTCCAGCAGCAGCCACATGCACTAGTACCTAGGCAATGAGGGGCAGTAGGCAGCACGGAAAGGGCAGCAGCCAGGGGTAGCTTCGTCAGCAGTCGGCAGCAGTTGAGCGCAACACGTGGCATGGGCAGCAGCTAGGGCAACATGTCGCGTCCAGCAGCAGCCACATGCACTAGTACCTAGGCAATGAGGGGCAGTAGGCCGCACGGAAGGGCGGCAGCCAGGGGTAACAGCGTCAGCAGTCGGCAGCAGCTGAGCGCATCACGTGGCATGGGCACCAGCTAGGGCAACATGCCGCGTCCAGCAGCAGCCACATGCACTAGTACCTAGGCAATGAGGGGCAGTAGGCCGCACGGAAGGGCAACAGCCAGGGGTAACAGCGGCAGCAGCTGGGCGAAGCACGCGGCATGGGCAGCAGCTAGGGCAACATGACACATCCGGCAGCAACCATATGCATTTGTAACTAAGCAAGAAGAGACAGTATGCCGCAGGGAAGGGCAGCAGCTAGGGGTAACAAGATCCCTTTCCATTACGAGAAAATCACAAATCGTTATATACTCGTAAAATTCAGATTATCCAGAGGTACAGGGATTATCTGAAGGGGTCAACCTTACAATTCAATAATCCTTGCATTTACCAGGGATTACGGCACTCAACCTGCTGTAGGAGCGCTGCCCTTATCCACAATCTAACAATCCTCGCCTTTACTAGGAATTACACTAGGCAACTAGATCGCGGCTGCAACAGCTAGATATTCCATCTTCAACGCCTTTCCAGCAGCCACGTGGGCGTGAAAATCATGCAACCGTTGCGCCGCTTGGGGACCAATCCAGGGGGCAGTGGGGATGCACGGCAAAGGTGCTGGCTGCGGCTGCAAGCTGCTGGACGGTCCTGCAAAGCTGTGATGCCAAGGAGCAACCCAGCCATGGGGATGGGGGACAGGAGGGGGATCAGGCACGTAGCTTGAGGCGTGGCAGGCTGGTGCCAGCAAATATCTGCCCGGAGGGTAGCTAGGAGGCTGGTAGCTGCTTGGCGGATAGCTTCCCGGGGGAAGCTGGCATGAGCATAAGCTAGCTAGAAGGGCCCGACGGGTGGCCAGCGGGTTGGTATTTGCCAGGCATGGAGCTAGGAAATGATGGAGCGGGTGATGGGCTGGGAGAAGGGGCCACCCACCCATTGGCTGCCGCCATCGCCTGCCAGCTGAGGGTGGTGGCCGGGGTGGCTGGCGGGATGGTGGCAACAAGGGGTGCCATGGGCTCGGAGGTTCCTGCGGTGGGCGCCCCCAAGCTCTATTGCGGTTGATCAGCAGTCCAGCAGGGGTGTACGGCTCAATGTGGTGGGCAGCTTTCACCAGGTCATCCTCAGTGTCAATTCCAGCACGCTTGCGAGTGTGAGTCACCTACAGAAAGCATAACGCATGCTTACTAAATGAAAGGATAATGGGACTGGGGCAGGTCAAGGCATGGCGGGGCGAGGCGTGACTAGTCAGGGCATGGCAGGGCAGGGCGTGGCTGGGCAGGGCGTGGGAGGGCAGTCCTCACCTTTCCTGCCTTGAAAGCCGTCTTGTGATGACTATCAATGACCTTCCACATCAAAGCAAAGCGGCCATTGAAATCCATCAAGTCAACAGGCACGAGGATTGGTGCAGTGTCATTCTTGGCAGTTTAGACGACATGATGCTCTCCCCGCAACATGCGGGCAAGGGACATCCGCTGGCGCAAAGATTCTGCACTGTACTTGCCACCATCATTGGCCTTGCGGTAATCTGCAGCAACGCAACGTGTGAGGGTGGGTGTGTGTAAGACATGTAAACATGTAAGCATGACAAGCTTGGCAAACAAAGCAAACAGCGCTTACCAGTAGCCAAGGTGCACAACACCATGCACAACAGCTTGTAGTCAGTCATGTAACACTTGTATAGATGGCTGCACCACTCCTCGAAAATAAGGCACGCAAAGCTTGTGGCTGGGCAACATCGCCCCCTACAACAGGGCAGGCAAGTAAGGCGAAGTCAGGGAAGAACGAGGCATGGGCAGGCCAGGCGTGGCAGGGCGTGGCAGGGCAGGAGATGCCAAGGCGTGGCAGGGCAGGAGATGGCAGGGCATGGCGGAGCTGGGAGGGGCTGGGCGAGGCAAGGGACATGTCTCACCTGGTGTTCAGCTGACTCTTGTTCTTGTTCAGCGTAATTGGCGCTGCTCGGCTGTGGACAGCCAACCTTGGGGTCTTGGGGTCCTGCAAGAACTCCTGGAGCAGCATCTGCGGAGCGGTTGGAAAATGGTGAAACTAAACAACGGTGCTTTGCAACGGGCATAGCTGTTACTCACTAACAGCTTTGCCAAATAGGCGCCCGGAGCGACGAGGCTCCGATGCCTCTTGAGCCAAGCGGTGGGTCGGTAGGTACCCGCAACCGCTGCAACTGCATTGTTAGGCTGGGCGACTGGGGAATCTGCGTGGGAGCAAGATGCAAGGTTAGGCCTGGTCAACGCGGTTACCATGGTCAAAGCGGTTACAATAATGTCCTCACCTGCTAGTCTGGCTGCCGCAAGACGTGCAGTCGCGACCTCGAGCGGAGGGAGAAGAAGGTTGAATTGAGGGATTCTCGTGGTCGCTTTGGTCATCCACTTCATCGTCCATCGGTGCTGCTGACCGTGTTTGAGGTGTCGGGCATGATGGCTACGACTTCGATGAAGACTGGGACAAGAGCTTGGGACTGGAACCAAACTCAGGCCGGAGTGATAAGTGAGAAAAGTGCGCGCCTTGCAACAATTACGGGAAAAGTGCGGGCCTTGTCAAAATTACTGAAAAAGTGCGAGCCTTGGTCAAAATTACGGGAAAAGTGCGAGCCTTGGTCAAAATTACGGGAAAAGTGCGAGCCTTGACCCCAATTACTGGAAAAGTGTCTTGCAACTCAAAGGTGTTCGCGTTAGCTGCGCGCTGCTTAGGTAACGGCAAGGCTAGCCGCGACAACTAGAAAGCTAGAAAGAAGGTACCCTTAATGTAAAGGGATATCGCATAATGTCTCGGCCAGCGCTGTTCACGTCCAAATAACAGTCTCGGCCAGGTCTCGAGTTGCGTAAACATCTCGGCTGCGCCTCGACGTTTACCGCAACTCTCGACCCAGCCTCGACCGTTATTTTCCCGTAACAGCTTGGCCTCCGACATTATACTATACGTCACAGTAGGCAGCAGGGGTAGGGGCAGGATGCAGGCAACTACATAGGGTGAAACATGTGGCCAGGGCAGCAGCTAGGTATGACAGCGGCGTGACAGCTATCGCACAAAGCTGAGTGATGGCAGAAGCAGAAGCATCTGCCTATTGCCCAAGGCCCACCCGTTAGAGACCCCAAAACGCGGAGCCCAAGAGCTCCGTTGTCGCTTCAGCAAAGCTTTCTATGACAACTGAATGTCAGTGTTTGGCTTGGCTTGCGCGACTGAGCTGAAATGGTATCCTGATGTCACAAGTCGACCAAGCGGTGGGATGCAGAAGCACCCGCGACCGCAGCAACTGCATTGTTAGGCTGGGCGACTGGGGGTTCTGCGTGGGAGCAAGATGCAAAGTCAGGCCAATGGTGGTCAACGCGGTTACCATGGTCAACGCGGTTACCATAATGTTCTCACCTGCAAGTCGACCTCGAACGGAGGGGGAAGCAGGTTGAACGGAGGGATGTCTGACTCGTGGTCGCTGTGGTCATCCACTTCATCGTCCATCGGTGTTGCTGACCGTGTATGTGCTACCGGGCATGATGGCTGAGACTACGATGAAGACTGGGACAAGAGCTCGAACCAAACTCGGGCAGGAGTGAGAAGTGGGAAAAGTGCGCGCCTTGCAACAATTACGGGAAAAGTGCGAGCCTTGTCGAAATTACTGAAAAAGTGCGAGCCTTGGTCAAACCTACGGGAAAAGTGAGAGCCTTGGTCAAAATTACGGGAAAAGTGCGAGCCTTGACCCCAATTACTGGAAAAGTGTCTTGCTACTCAAGGTGTTCGCATTAGCTGCGCAATGCTTAGGTAACGGCAGGGCTAGCCGCGACAGCTAGAAAGCTAGAAAGAAGGTACCCGTAATGTAAAGGGATATCGCATAATGTCTCGGCCAGCGCTGTTCACGTCCAAATAACTTCAATTTACCCGGATCTAAACGTTTTCTGCCCACATTTAAAAGGGCTGTAAGAAGGCCAACCGACAGCTAACCGTCAATTACAGCCAACCGTCAATTATAGCCAACCGCCAATTATAGCTAACCGTCAATTATAGCCAACCGCTAATTATAGCCAACCGCCAATTATAGCCAACCGCCAATTATAGCCAACCGCTCAGTCGCAACCACTACACATGGCAAAACACGACCCCATCCTCATATCAGGTGTCCCCAACATTCAAAAAATGGCTGGAAATGATAGGAAACCGACCCCTGGTAATCAAAACGACGCCGCGTCTCAGCCACGTGGTTTCTATTTAGGTTTCGCACATCCCTGGATAGAGGACTCTGTCAGCTATGCGGTGCAGCTTGTAACATTAAATACTGTGCACTGTGCTGAGTGCTATGGCGGCTCGAATCTTGACATTCAAATCCATGCCAGTTTTGGTCATGCGGGCCTCGCCGCGACCGACTGCCGCGACCGACGTGGCCCAGTAGCCTCTGCAAACAGTCAGGGACAGTCGCCGCAGTCAAAACAATGCACATGGCACGCAAAACCGATGTAACGACGCCCCTCCACCCATGCTCGGAAGTATACAACGCTGGTGCATTGCTTGACCACTTCGTGAGTAGTACCTACTACCTGGCCACTCTGTGAGGCCACACAAGGTGTGTAGGCCATTGCTACGTTACCTTGCTCGACTTGTTGGGTCCGGTCCCTCCCGCCCGCCCTCCGCTTGCGTGTCGAGCTGGTGTCCAGCTCCGCCCTGACCCCCTGCTGCTCAGCTGGAGGGGTGGGCAGCCCAGGGGCAGCACCAGCACCAGCTGCCTGCTGCTGCCAGAGGGGTGCAGCAGGAGGGGGGGGCAGGTCAGAGGCGGCACCAGCACCAGCTGCCTGCTGCTGCCAGGGGGGTGCAGCAGGAGGGGGGGGCAGGTCAGAGGCGGCACCAGCACCAGCTGCCTGCTGCTGCCAGGGGGGTGCAGCAGGAGGGGGGGGCAGGTCAGAGGCGGCACCAGCACCAGCTGCCTGCTGCTGCCAGGGGGGTGCAGCAGGAGGGGGGGGCAGGTCAGGGGCGGCACCAGCACCAGCTGCCTGCTGCTGCCAGGGGGGTGCAGCAGGAGGGGGGGGCAGGTCAGAGGCGGCACCAGCACCAGCTGCCTGCTGCTGCCAGGGGGGTGCAGCAGGAGGGGGGGGCAGGTCAGAGGCGGCACCAGCACCAGCTGCCTGCTGCTGCCAGGGGGGTGCAGCAGGAGGGGGGGGCAGGTCAGAGGCGGCACCAGCACCAGCTGCCTGCTGCTGCCAGGGGGGTGCAGCAGGAGGGGGGGGCAGGTCAGAGGCGGCACCAGCACCAGCTGCCTGCTGCTGCCAGGGGGGTGCAGCAGGAGGGGGGGGCAGGTCAGGGGCGGCACCAGCACCGGCACCTGCTGCTACCCCCAGCTCATCGCCATGCAGGGCGGCTACTGTGTTGCAGATATGGGCCATGACCATGGGTTTGCGTCTTGCAATGACTTGCTAGGGCCAGGGGGCTGGGAGGGGGGGGGGGGAGGGGGTGGCGGGGCAGTGAGGGGCTTAGAAGGGGGTGGGAGGGGCTGGGAGGGGGTGGGAGGGCAGTGAGGGGGCTGGGAGGGGCTGGGAGAGGGGAAGGGGTGGCGGGGCAGTAAGGGGGCTGGGAGGGGGCGGGAGGGGGTGGGAGGCTTCTGCGGGGGCTGGGAGGTGGTGGGGCTGCAAGGGGGTGCGGTCCAGGCGGTCGGAGTAGGCTAGAAAATCCTGCAAGGCAGAGTCGGGTCACGCCAAAGGGTGAGGAGGCGGCCCTGGTTGATGGATTGCCGTGATTTCTTCTCCAACAGCTGTGTCGTTGAGTTACGAACAATGTAATAACTCGAAAGTCTAATAACTCACAGTGGTCAGCTCACCACATGCCAGTTTGTGCAAGGGGGTCCCTTTTTCTGTGTGGCTGGCTAGAGAGACCTCTATCCATTCGCACTTCGCTACAATGTCGAGTTATTTCTTGCCCAACGATGGCACTCCGACGCAGCCTGCACAAGTAAAAGGCTCGCGGTGCGAGCTTGGCGGGCTGAAATGAGATTGTACTTCCTGCTCGATGCAAGGCGCAGTTCAACCGCTGATGCCGCTACATACCACTAGAACAATCGATGGTGAGCAGCTGAGGTGTATCCGCGCTCGCTTGCGCCGGCATGTCCTCACTCGCAAGAGTTAACGCGCCGCTTGCCAGTAGATGCGCAATAATTCGCAGCTGCCAGTGTGATGAACGCTATCGAAAACGGTTCAGTATTGAAAGTGTAGTTGCATGAAGATTACCAACCCCATGTTGGGGACTCCTGACCTCATATCGCGCTCCTTGCACCTCATGCATTTCATGTGCCCATGCGCTTTATTTATATTAGCATACATTATGCAACAGAGCTGTTTCATAGCTAGGATAGATGGTATGATTTTTGGTTTGCATGAGCATGCATGGATGTTTTCTGGCCAACGTTGCACATGACTAACGTGACTTATGGCAACGTGGCACAATGGTATGACAGTGTGGTTTTCTTTTCTTCTTAAGCTGACCTTCTGTTTTGTTCTAGGAGTTCCCGTGGGGGAAGGAGTCCTGTGGGGGAAGAGCTGGAGGATTGTACACTATGTAAGACACTACCACTCTACGCTATTCGGAAGACGACGAGTATGAGGACAGCAGCAGCCACAGCAGCAGCTGCGAGTCCCTGCAGTTCTGGCAGCTTTGGCAGCATTTCAAACCAGGACGCAGCATGCATCCTAGCGAAGCAAAACAACTGTTACATTTGGTTTCCGTGGTCCGATCATCCCTGTGCAGATGAGCCTGCTCGCATCATCGCGGAGGTCGCCTTTTCATCGGCCATCCCGCAGACCAACCCGCAGTTTTGAGCAGCGGAGATTCAGGGCGCCCTCTTTTGCGGCGTTTTAGCACACCTGCTATTGCGGAGAGTTCCTTCCTCAGGTTCGGCCTGTCACCTGCAATATGTCACTTGCAGAGCCTCAGCCTGCCCGCAAGTGCATCAGCCTTGCGAGTTTAGCAATATTGTTGTCAGCACCACCAGCGTTCACAGCTGAGCTTGCAGCATCCTACCGCCCCACGGCGAGGACCTCCACAGCCCCGCCACCACCCCAGCAAACGGGAGTTCAGCGCACATGTAGCACACAGCTATATGTGCATCGTTCCGCATAGGCGAGACCCTCCACAGCCCCGCCACCACCCCAGCCTGACGGGAGAACATTGCACTCTTAGGCACACACACGTGCAAGCTGTACCTCACTACTGTAGCCAGTCTAACACAACCTGCTCCTTGCAGAGTAGCATGCACCCTGTACTAGGTAGAGAGCATACATACAACCTGCCCCTAGCAGAGCCCTAACACAACCTGCTCTATGCAGCGCATCATTTTCATCAACAGCTTGCTCAAGCAAAGCACACAGCCTACCACCACCCTGATTGTCACTCCACAACCTGTTGGCATTAACCACAGAGCTGGCACAACACATCACATCAGCAGCACAACACCATGCTTGCTTCAGCCTCACACCGTCTTCAGCTACATCCTACACACCTGCTTTCCTTGCAGAGGCTAGGGCAACATCATACACAACATGGCAGCCCAAGCGTCCCTAGATGCAGCACACATACATCATGGCAGCAGAGCTACCCAGCCCAGCAGCCTGCCAATACGCTCAAGCCGCATAGTTGCACGACATGGGCACACTCTCACAGCCCAGGCGTCCCCTGAGGTAGCATCCACACATCATGGCAGCAAAGCACCCTAGCCAGCAGCCTACCATTACAAGCAAGTCGTTAGCCGCACAGCCGACGCACATCAAGCAGCCCAGGTGTCCCCTGAGGTAGTGCACAATCAAGCAGCCCAGGTGTTCCCTGAGGTAGCACACAATCAAGCAGCCCAGGTGTCCCCTGAGGTAGCGCACAATCGAGCAGCCCAGGTGTCCCCTGAGGTAGCGCACAATCAAGCAGCCCAGGTGTCCCCTGAGGTAGCACACAACAACGGCACGGGGCAAAGCGATCATGCATTTGCCTAGGGTTGCAGCCTCTTTGCTGCTTCTCTCATGTTCACTCATGCATGGGCCACACACTATGCAGTCAGGCACACACACCTCTGCATCCAATCGATCGGGCACATACGCCTAGGCTCTTGAGCTTCGCAGCCTTGCACCTCAAGTGACCTCAAAGTGCACAGTACCAGCGTTTCCGCACGGCTGCACTGGCTGGCTAACATGCCAGTTACTACAGCAGAGCCGGGGGAGCCATATAACTCCCATGCGCACCGACCTGCATCACATGGGCATGACTGCAACCAAGCACATGACCCCGCAACCATCCACTCTGGTTAGGGACAAGGCATATGTCTGTCTACATCCCACCAACTCTGTTCTAGCACTATGCAGCCGGCATGGACCGATCACCCATTGCAACCTGCGCTGAACATAGTTACCACAATTTCTGCGTCTTGTCATTTTCTGTTCCAATGGTTTCTTCTGCTAGCTGCTGCCAGCTGGGAGGAGGAGAGCAAGACAATGTCGAGACAAGGTTCTGATGCTTTTAGCGATGAGAGTCGACATCTTGCCACATGTGGTTTGCCTGGATTTCACTGCATGCGTTTGTCTGTTGCATGTAGCCTGATGCAAGACTGATGCTTTATAGCCTGCCTACACATGCTTTGCATGTACTTCTGCTTTGCATGTAGCCTGATGCAACAATGTTTCTTTATGCCTACACATGCTTTGCATGTGCCTTTGCTTTGCATGTAGCTTTGCTTGATGGTCGAGTTAACCTTTGCATGATTGCTTCTGCCTACCTGTTTGCACAATGTTTGACTACTTAAGACTTCAAGATGAGCTCCGGGACGTAGCTCTTTGGAGTCGGGGAGAGTGCAACAGAGCTGTTTCATAGCTAGGATAGATGGTATGATTTTTGGTTTGCATGAGCATGCATGGATGTTTTCTGGCCAACGTTGCACATGACTAACGTGACTTATGGCAACGTGGCACAATGGTATGACAGTGTGGTTTTCTTTTCTTCTTAAGCTGACCTTCTGTTTTGTTCTAGGAGTTCCCGTGGGGGAAGGAGTCCTGTGGGGGAAGAGCTGGAGGATTGTACACTATGTAAGACACTACCACTCTACGCTATTCGGAAGACGACGAGTATGAGGACAGCAGCAGCCACAGCAGCAGCTGCGAGTCCCTGCAGTTCTGGCAGCTTTGGCAGCATTTCAAACCAGGACGCAGCATGCATCCTAGCGAAGCAAAACAACTGTTACACATTAGCATGCATTTCACCATAGCATAGATGCTTGCTTGCATGAGAGGAGGGCTTGCCTACTACACAGCACCATGAACACCACTTGCAACACATTATGACATACAGATGACTAAGCACCAACCGAGACATGAGTGGTGCCATGCCGTTCTCCACTATGCGTGGCATGCCAAAATGGTGATAATGAGGGACAACGACGCTATCCAAGGTATCCAAGGGAATGGAAGGACTGAGAGGTGGTGGAGCTAGCCTGAGCTGAGAGATAGCTTGAGTTGGGGCGGAGGGTGGGCTGAGAGCATCAAGAAGCACAACACCAACCGTGTGATGTGCGCCAGCCTCTATAGCGCCCGTTTTGTGATGGGTCAGTAGAGAGAGAGAGAGTGAGGTCTGAGGCCCCTGGCGTCGGTCTCGAGCGTTCACTCGGAACTGCTTCGGCCTCGGTCGTTTACAAACCCGGAAAAGGTTCGGTGTTGCAGTTATCCTCATCATAACAGTCTCGGCCAGGTCTCGAGTTGCGTAAACGTCTCGGCTGCGCCTCGACGTTTACCGCAACTCTCGACCCAGCCTCGACCAATATTTTCCCGTAACAGCTTGGCCTCCGACATTATACTATACGTAAATTGAAGTTATTGCCATTTTTTGCGCCTGACTCTCAAGGCATTTATCTGCCCTCTCAGTAATGTCGTCGTAAGACACTTCGGACATGCTGCCTGCCTGCGCTAATGTGGGCTTAGGCATGTTGCGAGCGAGCTGCGACAGCCCGATGCGAGATGCGAGCCACCCCGTAACCGAACATAACCGCCGGCCCGAACATAAGCGCTGTTGTAGACCGTACCTACTAGCCCCCGCTTTAGAAAGAACGGTACATTTTGCCAAACAGACCTTGTGGGACCTGACTGGGGGCTACCGAGATTGCATTCTTGCAGTGAACCGTTGCATACTTGCACGTGCAAAATGTCAGTGCAGAATGTCACGAAAAACAATCAGTGCACTTTTCACAAGCATGCCTGGCACCACTTTCAGCGGGGGATCCCAGCTGGGGGATGTTTCTCGATGCGTGCTGGGACGCAGCAGCACTGTTGCGAGCTGACCTGAAAACTTGGCATGTCCAGTCAGAATGCGCCATTCATGCCGAGTTGGGTCCAGGCTGCCTATAGCAGCCGCTAAGAGTGTCTGCGAGGCTCAAGGACACGTCGCATGTTAGAGGCCAGGCACCCGGCAAACCGCT
The DNA here is from genome assembly GCA_030144725.1 of Haematococcus lacustris. Taxonomy (NCBI): domain Eukaryota; kingdom Viridiplantae; phylum Chlorophyta; class Chlorophyceae; order Chlamydomonadales; family Haematococcaceae; genus Haematococcus; species Haematococcus lacustris. The sequence continues at coordinate 1,862,219 of JASKMD010000020.1, read as the reverse complement.
GGGGCTGGCTGCACACCCATCAAGCCATAAGCAGCTCATCGCACCAATCGGCGGCCTCATCCGTGCAGAAATGAGTTATATTTCATCTCTTCGGCCCTGGGGGAAATGCGGGGGTGACCAATGTGACAATGGAAATAGCATGCTCGAATGTCGCCGACATTCTACATCGGTGAGGTGCTAGCTATGCAACGCTAGTAGCGCATACAATGAAGCAGCCTCGTGCTGTCCAAGCTCCATACGCGAAGCATCGCGTTAAACAAGCTCAGATTCACGACGCTGAGATTCGGCGGATTGAGCTTGAATTGAAGAAAGGCATTCCCGCGGCAACTGGGTTCGCGGAGCTGCCACTAAGCAAGTCGACGCTAGAAGGGTTAGAGAAGCATAATTACAAGACGCTGACGGCGGTGCAGCGTGCAGCTCTGCCACATGCTCTCACCGGTAGGCACCGGTAGGCAAACCCCGGCGTGCAGGCAGGTGCCGCACTACTCACTGCCTGGCACACATGCCAAGGTTCTTCAGTCATTGCAGTGCACGGCAAGGCAATGCTGGCACAATGCCTGCCAATGTTAATGCTGCATTGATGCTGTTTAACCTTAGGGCGAGATCTGCTGGGTGCTGCGAAGACTGGCAGCGGCAAAACGTTGTGCTTCCTCGTCCCTGTGAGTGAACACAAGCTTATGACACAGTGTCGTGAGTGACGCCAGTGGTGCACAGTGGGATTCAGATACCTGCTGGCATGTGCAGCATGCACCATGAGTGGCACCCTGCAGGTGTTAGAACGCCTGTTTCGGCTGCGCTGGACTCGGTTTGACGGTTTGGGCGCCCTGATCTTGACTCCAACTAGGGAGCTGGCCTTGCAAATCTTCCAGGAGCTGCGTAAGGTGAGGTGAGTGTGTTGATGCATGCATGCATGCATGCCAGGTTGCCAGGGGTCCCTCGGCTTGCAGGGCTGGTCAGACTTAGCAGGGTGGGTTTGGAGCAGCAGGAGGCGCAGCAAGAGCGTTAGCAGCAGGCAGCACACCCATTGTAGTGATGGGTTCTGACAGCGAGTTTCTGGCCACGGCCTTGTGTGGTTGCTGTGTAGGTGGGAGCATCCCATGACCTCAGCGCTGGTCTGCTGATCGGTGGCAAGGCTGTGAAGGAGGAGGCAGCCACAATCAATCGCATGAACATCCTAGTCGCCACGCCTGGTGCGTTGGGCAGTTGGTGCCAGGCTGCAAAGTCGGCATGTGAGAGGTGCACGGCTGACCATGTGCGGTTGGGCAGTGCACAGGGCAACCCTGCTGCTAGGCCTACTGACAAGCAAAAGCTAAGCTGGTCAGCAGAGGTCTGCCTGTGACTGTTGGGCAGTTCGCCGTCCCACGTTTGAATGCCATAGCTGTAGCCCAGACCTTTGGCCGTGTGCTCTGATGCGGAGTCGGTAGCCATGTTTGCAGTGCTGGTTACAGCAAGCATAGCAAGCCTGCTGCCTGGTGCAGGAAGGCTGTTGCAGCACATGGATGAGACGCCTGGGTTTGACGCTAACAGCCTGCAGGTGAGACACACTTGGCAGCTGTGCAGCGCACGGCGGAACAGCAAGGGGCATCGTTAAAGATGAAGAGGGCAGGTAGAACATGCAGAAGTGCTTCCTGGGCTAATGCAGTAGCAGCGCATCATCAAGTTGCGTGAGCTTCCCAGCTAGAGGTGTTGATCCACTTGGTCTGGACATGCCCTCCCGCCCTGCCTACAGTCAGCCCATTAAGAGTAGTGCCTGCAGTCTTCCTTATGACTCACCTGCTGCCCTACCTGCAGCCTCACCTGCTGCCCTATCTGCAGCCTCAACTGCTGCCCTACCTGCCGCCTCACCTGCAGCCCTACCTGCCGCCTCACCTGCTGCTTACTGGCCAGGTGCTGGTGCTCGATGAGGCTGATCGCATTCTGGACTTAGGCTTTGCAGAAGCGGTGGACGCCATCTTGCAAAACTTGCCCCAGCAACGCCAAACCCTGCTCTTCAGCGCCACACAGACTAAGAGCATCAAGGTGAGCGCAAGCACACACACACCTGGTGCTTAGGCAGGGGTGGGGCATGAGGACAGCCAACAGTGACAGCACTGCGTGAGGCAAATGCAGCAAGACAAGCTGGGATGGCGATGCTGGCTACAGCAGGTAGGGCAGCAGGGGCTATGCCATGCCTTAGTGTTATTGCCTAGTTGCGGCCCCGACAGTGCATGTGGGTGTCGGTGCCTGCTCTGTGTCACCCTTACATTAGGCAGTGGCAGGTGAAGGGTGTGCACATTAGCCCCTTGTGTGAAGCCTACAGCATAGCAGATCGCTGCAGCTTGTGCTGCCAATGTCCTTGAGACAGAAAGGACAGAGGAGTTAAGGAAGCAAGCGAACTGGGGCAGGGGGGGTGGGCTGGGAGGAAGGCAGGTGGGAAAGCTTTTGAGACATGCTGTGCCAGCAATGCCTGTCTGTGGGTGTTGATGTGCAGGACTTGGCCAGGCTGTCCCTGTCTGACCCTGAATATGTCGCTGTGCACGCTGAGGCGGAGACCGCCACCCCGCTGAAACTCCAGCAGGTCAGCCATTGCCAGTGTCGGGCCATAGACTGCCTGAATCTCCATTGCACCAGTGCAAACTGGAGCTCAGCTGGTAGTGACTTGAGAGATGTCGCATCATTGCCCACACTACCGATGCAAGGCTAAGCAAAGAACTTTTGGTTGGACCGTCATATTCTAAAGGCCAGGAGCAAAGCAGGTGATGCAAGCCTGGATGGTTCAAAGGGTGTGCTGTGAGTGCCTTGCGTGTATTGGCTACACCCTCGATGCTCAGAGCCCTTGCCCTCAGTCGTTTGGGGCTGAAATCTGTGATCATGCTGTATCCTTTTCAGCTTCCAATTAGCTTTCCAATAGGCCTTGATCAGTCACCTGCACCTCAGACCTGCACCTCTTCCCCTGCCCGCACCTGCACCTTCTGCCTGCACCTCCTCCCATGCGACCGGTGCCAGCCTGCATTGGCACTGCACCCTCCCTGTTCCACTTGCCCCCTGCCTGGACCCTCCAACCACTTGGGCTTCCGCACTACTACAACCCCTCTCTTCACCCTGCAGGCCTTGGCGGTGGTAGAGGCGCACCACAAGGTTGACACGCTGTGGTCCTTCATCAAGGCACACCTGGCAGCAAAAACCATTGTCTTCTTTTCCACCTGCAAGCAGGTAAAAAAGGGCGCAAACAAAAGGAACAGAAAGGGTTAAGGGGGCTGATTGACAGACTGTGCGAGCAGGGTTTGATCCTGGTCATTGCACACTATGCAACCATCACAAAGTAGTGCAGCAGTAGTGTAGCACCTGTAAAGCAGCCGCGTAGGAGTAACAGGGAACCCTACTAGCTGCGTTCCACCTGCTGTCTGGTGTGTCCGTGTGACAGCTTTTAAGCAAGCACTGACTCTTGCCTACCAACTCCACAGTATCGCATGCTGTGCAATTGCGGTCAGCTAGGTGCGTTTCTTTCACGAGGCCTTCAAGAAGCTGCGGCCTGGCGTGCCGCTTAGGGCCCTGCACGGGGGCATGAAGCAGATGAAGCGCATGGTCGTGTACGCTGACTTCTGCCAGGTGAGCTGTGCATGGCAGCCTAGGGGTTAGATTGCTGATGCATAAGCAGCAAGGGTTGTGGCAGCATGTCTAGGCTGCAGCAGCCTCCCATGACCCTGGGTTCATCCCGAGTCTGGTGTTGTGCTCCTAGCCATGCCTCTTCCTTTGCCCTCCCCACCTCCTGCCTCGACCTCCTACGACCGCACATCAGCAACTTCATACTCCACACCCTCCCCTCCCTCTTCCATTGGTCCCACGCTGCCACACTGCCTGCTGGCCCCCTTGCCACTTTTGACGCCCTGGTCCTGCATGGCCCTGCAGGCAGAGCACATGGTGCTCTTCGCCACAGACATTGCGGGCCGGGGCCTGGACTTCCCAGCGGTGGACTGGGTGCTGCAGGTGGACTGCCCAGAGGATGCTGCAGCCTACATCCATAGGGTGGGCCGCACAGCCAGGTGGGTGCAGCTTCTGCTGAGCTGTGTCGCAAGGGAGAGGCAGGGCGATGTGTCCTACACAGCTTGCTGGCTTGCAAGAGCTGTGCTCTTTCAAAGGCGTGTGTAGTGAGAGGGGGTGGGTGGGTGGGCTGCACAAGCAAGATGCATCAGAAAGTGCATGAGGGCATTGTAAGAGCGTTTTGAATGGATTGCGAAGTTGGAGACAATGGAAGGGAATGAAGGATCGTGGGCTGCCGTGACCAGAACGAGCATGAGCTGTGGCACTGCATGTCTGATTTGTGGTGGTAGTTGGCTGACACAAGAAGCCAGTTGCAAGGGCGATGATGAAGCAGGGTAGTACGGCATAGGGAAGGCTCAAGAACGAACATGTGAAGCATGTAGGGGCGCTCAGGGTTTGTTCAGTGAATCAAGGGCCAAGGTGAAAGGCAGCAGGAGGCAGTAAGGTGCAATGCTGCTGGAAGGCTGATGCAGTAGCCTGCCGCAGCCCATAAGCCTTGGAGTGCTGCTACTATTGCTACTGCTACTGCTGCTGCAGGTACCTGGCTGCGGGCCGTGCGCTGCTGCTCCTGACACCCAGCGAGGCGCCAGGCATGCAGGCAGCCCTGGCTGCAGCCAAGATACCTATCAAGACTATTCGCGTGAACCCCGCTGCGCAGCAGTGCATTGGGCCTGCACTGGCCGCTCTGTTGTCAAAAAGTGTGGAACTCAAAGTAAGGGCAGCAGTGTGAGGGGGTGGCATAGAGAGGGAACTGTGGGGTTTGCAGGAGGAGAGGAGCAAGGGTCAGTAAGATGGACTGAGCACTGGAGCTGGGTGTCAGCACGGCCCGGCCTGGTGACACCCTGCTCGAGGTGGTTAGGTGTGTAGCCTGGTGCAGTGCTGTCTTCATAGCAGTCCCTGGGTTGCATGGGCCACCGCTGGGGGGCTATGCTGACTTTGCCCTGCTCCCTGCCTTGTGTGCCGTTCAGGAGTTCGCTCAGCGTGCGCTGGTGGCGTATGTCCGCAGCCTGGTGCTCGCACCCTCCAAGGATGTGTTTGCAGATGTCAGTTCGCTGCCACTGGAGCAGCTAGCCAGCAGCTGGGGCCTCCTGGCTGCCCCCAAGATGCGCTTCTTGAAGAAGGTGGGTGCTGGATGCTCCGCTTAGAAATCGTGCAGTGTGTGCAACATTGGTTCTAAGTGCTGCCGTCTGCTGCTCCTGCCGGCTTACCTCGCTGGATGCAGGTGGGCAAGAAGCGGCAGGCAGTGCTGGAGCTGGGCGGAGCAGGGGGGTTGCAAGGCACAGCCTCCCCTCCTGCACAGGAACTGGTGCCAGCTGTGTCTGAGGGAGTGCAGCAGGCAGACACGGTGCAGGCACGCGTCAAGGGGCCTGAAGGATATGCAGCAGCCACAGGGTCTCGAGAGCAACCCAATAGCCGTGTGAGCAAGAAAGCAAAGGTAGCTGCAATTTCGGGAGGCCAGGGGAAGCAGCAGGAGGCGGAAGCTGGGGAAGGTGTGGAGAGTGAGGGCCACGCTAGGGCGAATCAGCTGGCAGCAGCAGGAGGGGTGGCCTGGGAGATCAGGAGCACCGCCGTCGGCAAGGCTGGCAAGGATGCAGCACAGCATGGAAAGCCCGTGGTTGGTGAGCGGGCTGAGGAGGACAGTGGCGATGAGCTTCTGACACTGAAGCATAGGGATGTGTTTTCAGGAGCAGGGGATGGGGAGGGGGTGGGCGGGGTGGCCTCAAGCTTCTCGAGCATGGCGGTGGATGCTGGCAAGAAGAAGAAGAAGCTAAAGATCAAGGTGGGCAGGGGCAAGGCCAGCTCATCAGTGCAGGTGTCTGAGGGCTAGTCAGGTCTCAGTGCCTGTGTGGCCCAAACTGCTCAGCGAGGTTGCGCCTCAGTGCTGTCAGAGGGCCCTTGTTTGTTGCATATGTTGCAGCGGCTTGACAGATATAGATCACAAGGAGGGCAGCAGAGCACTGGCAGTGCTGTTGTTAGGCCTGGTCATAGAGCTCTCTACTTGTTGGCACCATATTGTTATTGTGTTGTTGGGTCCTCTGATGGCATCCACTGTTGTGGAGGGTCATCCAGGCCCCTACCGGTAGCCTGCCTGCTGCCCTGCAGGTGGGGCGCAGCACTGGGCAGCGAATGGTGTTTGACGCTGACGGCGTGGCCCTGCGACCCCTGGAGGCGTTGGCGCTGGATGGCTTAGGCCCATCCGCAGCTTCGCCAGATGCTGACCCTGGTGATAGTGTGTATGCTGTGCGAGACAACCCAGCAGATCGTTTTGAGGTGGCGGCAGCGGCTATGCATCGGTGAGTACCTTGGCTAGCACCGTGCAGGCCTCATGGGTGCTAGTGCTGGTCTACAGGGTGCATGTGAAGGCGCAACGGGATTAGCACACTCTTGCAACCAACGTCTGTCACTTGTGCACCTCCTTGTGGCTGCACAGGCGAGATGCGGCTGACAAGGCACAAGTACGGGAGCAACGTCAGGCAGCCAAGCTCGCCAGGAAAGCAAAGCTACGGGCACTGGTTGATGCTGGTATGGACGGGGATGAAGGCGGGGTACGGTTGCACACCCGCGATGAACACGAGAATATCAGCCAGGATGGGCACGACCCGGTCGCTGAGAACGACCAGGGCACTGGGGACTATGCCTCCTCGGACAGCGATGAGGGGCTAGCCGCGCCGTCCGGTCACGGGAAACGTCATATTGACGGCCGTGTCACGGTGGGAGCGAGCAGCGGCTCCGGCGACAGCTTGCGCCTTGCCAAGAAAGCGCGGAACAAAGGCATTGATGCCATGACCATGATGGAGCAGGAACAGCTGGCACTGAGCTTGCTTGGGGTGAAGTAAACCGTCACCAGTGAAAGCGGGAAGGGATGCATCCAATCGGACGCGTGGAGCCTGCACCGGAGGGGCTGCGTTTTACATATTGGAATGCCGCATGCCATGCCCACGATCCGTAGCAAAACGATTCAGTCGACAATGGTGGCTCAATGTGTCTGATCTGCCTAGCCACATCTTCAGATGGGCTCGTTCGCGTCGTTCTTTACCATAGTTGCGAGCGGGTTGCGGCAACGGAGCAGTGGGTTAGATGGAGCGGTGACACCGAACGTATAGCCGCAAACTTTCCGGGACCGCCTTTGTAGACTACAGCTAGTGCATTCGCTCCTAAGAACGTGGCGCATCTCGCAAAGTCGACCTTGCTGTCTGGACATCGGGCAAGGTTGGCGGATGTCCAGGCGCTGCAGGCCTTGTGAAGCACCAAACGGGTTGAAAGAGAACATTCAGTGAGGCCGGATGAGCGCGGTAACAAATGACCGAACAGACCTTGCCGTTTAAAAATCAATTGTATTGCAAGAATGTACAAAGAACGTACACGGATGAACGAATTGGTAGGAATCGTAAGGAAGCAAGGTATTGCGTAGACGGTATAGGTCGGGTTGTAGGCCGCACCTGCACTCTTCGCCACTCCCAATGTCGGGCAATGACCAATGAGAAGTTGCGAATACTCCGCAACCACCTCACCATCATTGGAACTAAGAGTACAGCTAAAGCTCCCGCTTACTGCATCACAATGCAATGTGCTCAGGAAGACTGACGTTGGACTCTCTTCGCTCCTTGTGACAGATTCTCAACCAAGCAGAAGGATCAGCCACGGATGACGAGGCTATCTGTGATAGCTGGCTGCTTATATTTGATAGCATCACTGAGCCTCGTCGCTGCCCAGGGGCTACCTACGCGAACGCTGATGCCTGTCCGACCGACTCCAAATGTCGCCCATTTCACACTGCAAGTGAGAGAAGACCCACCCTAGGGGCGAACGTGCGTCTCCCTTTCATTCTTGACAAGCGCCTGCCTTCTGTGTGGCAAACATGCCAGCGTAGCCTAGCCTGACAGACACAAGGCATGATGCAGCTGCAGTCCATACATATGTACCAGCCTGTGGACGCTGCAGGGGAGCAGAATGCAGCTCGCACATTGCCAGCACGTGAATGACTGTAGCAGTCCAGCCCAGCACAGTGTGTGCATGTGACAATTCAGTGTTTATCACCAGCTGCTCTCCAGCTGGCTTGGCAAAGGCTTTTGACATGGGAATGCCTTAGTCCTGAGAACAATTGCTCTTTTGTCGCACTAAAACCGCAGGTGAATCTTAGCAGAGGGGCGCCTGCTTGCGGGCGGCAGCGGGACATCATCCTTGTCAATGGCCTGTTCCAGCCAACCCTGATGGCCAATGTGAACGATACCATAAAGGTCTGGCTTGCCAGCGCCAGGCTCCAGGTGTTCCCAGCTCTAAACTATTGCTAAGCCTAGGCCTGCCTTGCGTGGTGGTGATTGTATATGCCATGCCCTCACCCTCAACACATGCGCATCAAGCTGTGCACACATTTACTGGCAAAAACAATAGGGTGGTGATTGCATTACAAGACATAGGGGGCTTATGCTTGACCTTACTGAAACCAAGCTTGGCTTGCACGTGCCACCCTCTGCAGATTACCCTTATAAACAACCTTCCCACCAACCTGCCCCAGACTGCCTCAGGCATCGCTATACACTTCCATGGCTTGTCCATGTGGGACAACGCCACCTGGGCCGATGGTGGGTACTGCTGCAGATCCTCTGGCGCTCCTGGTCTGTGTGCCTGCCACCTCTGCCTTACTCCGTCACATGTGCAAGCAGCAGACAGCGCAGCCCAGCCCAGCCTTTCCCTGCTCAATCCACTGTTGAGGCTAGCCCAACAGCACTACTCGCCAGGAGGGGCTGGAAGGCTGGAAGCTGAAGGAAGCTGTCCAGACACAAGAAGCGTCAGTCATGCTCCTCGCCAGGGTACAGCAGAAAGCAGTGGCGAATGCTGATAAGGGGTTGGGATGAAGGGTGGACCACTGTGATGGACAAGCTGTGACCCAGTCCTGCAGCTACCACCACCTGCCAGACCCAACCACTCCCAGACCCAACCCCTCAGAACTCAGCATACTGCTGCATGGGGGCCATGCATGAGCAGTAACAAGCAAAAAGCAGCACACTTGCATTAGTTAATAGGTAGAAAGATGCCAGCACAGTCCAACAGACTAAGCCAGCCTGAACAGAAACCAGTCTCAGCCCTGCTTGCCATCGACACGCAGGCACCTCCTATGTCACGCAGTGTCCCCTGCAGCCCGGCAGCTCCTTCACCTACTCCTTTCAGGTGAGTGAGACATGGAACGGTTACCAGGGTGTCTTGCCACGGCGCGCCTGCAGGGCTGCCTCCCTAAGATGAAGGGAGCTCTATAGTGCTATAAGGTGCCATAGACTGCTTTAGGGTGCTTCATGGGTGTCAGTGTGTGATCTACAGTAACCTCAGGTGATCTAGGGATAGGTGCTACCCTACCATTTGGGGTAGGTGATGAAGGCATGGGCAACTGTGCATGATGATGCTTGCGCTTGATGCTTGCATGTTATGGCCCATGAGGTGCCTTCTGCATGTTCTTGTTGCTGGCTGGGAGGCTGACTTGAGCTATTGCGCCCGCAGGCAGATGAGTCACCAGGCACCTACTTCTGGCACGACCATAGCACCATGAACCGCGCAAATGGGCTACAAGGTGCCCTCATCTTAGCTTTCCCTCGGGTGAGTGGCACTCCTAGCTCTGCCATGTGCCCTACATGTCCCTTATGCCGTGTGTGCCTGGCAGCCTATCACGTTCAGTGCCCGGCAATGTCACACAGCCTGACTGACAGGGCAGCAGCTCACAAGCTGGAGTGTGGGCGCGCAGGTCACTCCACCCATCGTGTCGCCCTACCCGCCCGTCACTGCTGAGTACACCATGCTGCTGAGTGATTGGTGGGACATGGAGGCCAATGCCATGGGTATGCGGCTCAACAGGTGAGCTGTGGCGTATGGCTTGGGATGCTGAGGGACGTGGGCGTGCAGTGGGGTGTTGCATGGCTCTGGTGCACATGGGCAACAGCTAGGATGAGTTTGCCATTGAGGTGAACAGCAATGCAGCTATAGGATGAAGCTACGCATGTGCAAAGGAGCAGCCTTGCTCTGAGGGCATGGAAGGAGGTGGCGGCGCAGTAGCTATAGTCTGATGCTAAACTTGGCCATATTGCTGCTATACAACATGGCCTGGCTGGTATTGCTTTGGCAGGCCATTGGACCAGGCACGTGTCACCAACACCTCAGGCAGGTATCAAGGCGTGCCTGCCCCTGATGCCATCTTGATCAATGGCGCCGGCATTGCCTCAGACTGCAACCTGACATCGGTGAGGAGGGCTGGCGAATGAGGCAAAGCAGGTGCACATCAGGACTTACTTCTTCAAAGCAGCCAAGATGACGTTCACCACTCAGTATCCTAGCCCATCCTAGCCCATCCTAGCCCGTCACCTAGCCCATCACCTGGCTAACCAGGCAGTCGGGTCTCTAGGGATACGACCATCTCTGATTCTTGGGTATGACCCTAGTAATCACTGGTGCATAGCTTGGCTGGCTCTTCAGTTTGGAGCACTTCTCCCTTTGCTCATCCTTTCTTGGCAATTGTCATCTGTGCGTCTTCGGCCTCTTGTCCTCTCCTCACAGCCCCCACACCCAAGGGTTCTACCTCACCCTACCTGCTGCGTGACCTGCCTCATGCCTGCCTTGCCCTGCCTGGCTCCAGCTGCACTCCGGCTCTAAGCCCCCCTTTGACCCCCCCATGTGCTCCGCTACCAACTTCTCCCTGCCGCCCAGCTCTGACAACCCGTGGGGATGCACACACTCAAGCTTCACTGTCCAGCGCGGCAGGTCCTACCTGTTTCGGCTCATCAATGCAGCTAGCAGTCAGGTGGGCCCAGAGCACAGTGGCGACCAGCACGTGGTCATGAAGCGTAGTCACCACAAAGTCCTCTCACGGCACGAGCTGTGAAGGATGACATGGGTGACTGTGCCAAAGATCTGCCATTCAAGCGCTTCTGCTACAGCCTGTCTGGCAGCCCAGTGTTCCCGGAGGTAGCCTGTGTGGTGGTGAGAGCAGGCCATGCCCCAGGCGGTAGCTCCTCCCTTGATATACGCCACCTCTGCCGTAATGGTCTTCTTCTTCTCAGTGCTGGCCTAAATAGGAAATGACTTGCATGCCGCCCCAACTGCAGTACCTCACTGTCTGCTTTGAAGCGCACTCCATCATGTTGAGGGCTGCTGACGCCACACCCACGGATGACACGCTTGAGTTTACCAACGGATGCGTCGACCTCAATTCAGGGCAAAGGTGCGGTTGCCGTTCAACCGCATGATGCTGGAGCCTCGGCTTCTCTTGCAATGCTGGACAATCGCTGTGAGCAACTGGGTGGAAGCTAATGGCATGACATTTGCAGGGAAGGAATAGAAAAAGTCGCAGGGAAGGAATAGATGGGCTGCGGCAGGCGTAGATATAATCTTAAGGAGCACAGTAATGACATTATGTCTAGACAGGGCTTGCCTAGGGCTGTCCCTTCCTTCTCCGACACCTACTCTTCGCTCCCTTCTCTCTGTTGCAGGTATGACGTGCTGCTGACAGCCACAGCCCGGGTGCCAAGCAACTTCTGGATCAGCGTGCACAGTCAGTACCGCCAGGGTGCGCCCAGCGCCTACGCGGTGCTGCGCTACGCTGCTGCTCCGGCCAACACCTTGCCATCGACACCCACACCTCAAGCCTTTGTACAGCCGTGGGACCACTACCAGATCAACAACGTGAGTGTGCGCACCTGAGTGTGAGTGTGCGTGAGTGTGCGCACTTGACACTTGTGAGTGTGAGTGTGCGCACTTGACACATGAGGCAAAAGAGTGAGAGGTGGGCAATAGATAAGGCATGACATGTGGTAACAATCACCTCCACATGGCCTGCCGCTGACCTCATCTTCACCCTTAGCTACTAGAAGATTTGCAGCTAAAGGCATTGGTCAATTGTATGGAGTTTTGTGACCGCTGTCCAGATCGTTACTCATGATGGTGTGATGGGCTACTTGGACAACTATGACTACGAATCATACTGGGCCATGTTCCAACACCGCGGCATCTACACTACAAACCAGCTGTTCTATGGAGTGAACGCTTCCCGGACAGTGGTAAGCGTGGTCAAGGGCATGGCATTAGCAAATCAATTGGCAGTGACTGTCTCCTGACTGTTTTATGATAGTCTCCTGACTGACACCTGGCTGGTTCTGGTGACAAGGTGACATGCCTTCATGCCCTGATGGTTTGGTTTCCACAATTGTACAGGTGCTCAACATGACCAGCCCCCTGTTGAATGCCACTGGCCAACTCCGGTGGGCCATGAACAACATCGCAATGCCTACCAACCCTCCATGGTAAGCTCTAGATACAGCAGGGCAGGGGATGAACATTCAGACAAACAACAGCTTAACTATGGACAGTTGGTTGTATTCAACACCTCTTCTTTTATCCTCTTGACCGTAAACCAATGGATGGCATACAACATTCATTCGGTGATCCCTTTCACCATGAATGGTTGTGTTCATGTGTGATGGTGGGCACAACACATGTTGGTCATGCTTAAACTCACAGTACTAGCTGTGACTGAGGTCGCACTGGTGTTCCATCTTGTGATCACCTATGGCAGCTACACCCACGATGCCCATGGTTGCCTCACCTACGCAGCGTGCCAGTGATGAGCCTAGTAAGATCAAACCCAAACTGGCTTGCAGCCAACGCGGTGCCCTTCACCAACACCACCCGCCAAGCTCGTGCGACAGCCTCCATCTTGCAGCTCGCTACCTACACAAACACCAGCTTGAACGCTCCCGTGTATCGGAGCCGGGGTCAGTCGGCGCTGCTGCTGCCGGCTGTGGGTATGCACATCATTGAGCTCCAGTACGGCGAGGTGGGAGCGGCTGCACCACTCAACAGGCATACAAGGATGTGGATCTAGGAGGTTGATGAGAACAGCCAGCTTCCTGAGCACTCTAGACCCCACACCCTTGCCCACACCAGACCCCACCCACCCCTGGGACCCCCTGCCTCTAGAGCTCCCCACACCCTCACCACTCCAGGAGCATACAAGGATGTGGAGCTAGGAGGTTGCAGAAAATAGCAGCTGCTTACCTAGACGCTAAACACCCACCGAGGCTCTTCCACGGCACCAAGGCTCTCCTGCAGCACTTCAGGCACTTCACTTTGGCACTCTAGGCACTTCCCAAGCACTATACACCCACCGAGCACCAAGGCCCACCCCATCGCCCATGCAAGACCCCTCCCCACCCTACACCTCCCACCCTCTAGGCCCGCCCACCTCTCAAGGATTCCCCCACCCTCTCGGCAACCCCCTCCTATATACCCCCACCTCCTTGACCCACCTCCCTCACTCACACTTTTCATTGGTCTGCCTTCTACAGCTGGTCGACATCGTGATGCAAAACCTGAACTCGTCTGACCTCAACGGAGACTACCGACCGGGAGTGACTCGCTCCATGTCCATGCAGCACCCCATGCACCTCCATGGCCACAAGTTCTGGGTGAGGTGGTGCATACACAGACACACACCTAAGCTGTCTCACTTCGCCACGTGGGGTGACATGGCTCAACACCTGCTTTGCCCAACACCTGCTTGCCACCCTCTATAGGCCAGGTTGGAGCGTGGGCAGAGCAGGGAGAGCTTGCACTGCCTGAGAGCTTGCATGCGACGCTTGCGAGTTGTTGCTGCAATGACCGCAGGTGCTGGGCAGTGGACCAGGCCTGTACAATTATGAAGTTGACCATGACTCGCTCAACTTGGTGAGGGCACATAGTGGGCTCAGCTGAGCCCAACTAGTTTTATTATTTGTGTTCATGTTTCAAGGAGGTAGGTTAGGCTGTATCAGACAAGATGGCGTACACCACTGAAGCCGTCAGCCCTCAACCAGCTTGGCCGCCCTCTCCCTCTATAGGGGTTCGGGACTCTCTGCAACGCACTAAAAAACGCTAGGTGCACAAACAAATGTGCACATGGGTTCAAAGACGGACAGAGGCATGCAAGTTGTCCTCATTGAACCCGGTCATTCTCTTACGGTTTAGAAATCTGTGGAAGCGGTGATGGGGCATTGCACTTGCAAATGATCATAAAAGTGTGGGCAAGTGGCAGCAATACAGCTGACTACCTGCACCCTCCTCTGTTGCTTGCAGCACAACCCACCGCTGCGGGACACTGCGACTCTTCTGCCCAACAGCTGGCTCTACTTGCGCTTCAAGGCAAACAACCCTGGCATCTGGCCACTGCACTGTCACATCCTATGGCATGCCTACATGGGCCAAAAGGTGTGTAAGGCGCAGCGGTATGGTGCAATGGGTAGTGCTTACAAAGGGCATGAAATGTGGAAGCACACATGGGCACAGGCTCGCAGCCTGTCCCATTCAAGCCATGACCAGCATCTGCTCATGTTATGGAAACATGAGCAAGTGACATACCATGTCTTTCCCCACCTGCTGTGCTGATGCAGGTCTACTTCTTTGAGGCCACCAACAGAATCACACCCGTCCCTGCCTCCCGACCTGCTTGCCCTCGCAATTGCCTGGCAGAGTTTGGCCCCTACACTCGGAGCTGGGTGAATGCTACGTTTGGGGCAGCAGCCAGCATCAGAGACCTGCCTTCTTAAGCAAGGTCAGCGAGCTGTGGAGTCTGGGTGGCTGTTCCATCTACGCTCAAGTTTTGCAACCCCATGCAATCCTTGGTACATGAGAAGCGCACGGACATTGCAAGCTGCATGCAAGGTGCATTGTGGCTATACGAGGTAGGCTGCATTGCATGCTTATGCTCAGCTTTCCATGGGATGTGGTTGTAGCTCAATGAAGACACCGCAACAAGCATCATTCATTGAGTCGGTGGCAATTGTGAGCAGCCATCCCATTGAGTGCAAAACGACATGACACTCAATCAAAACTGTGCACAGACAGACATTGGGTGTGGTGTGAGGGAGTGAGCAGCTTGAGTGCATATCGTACATGGTGGCAGGATCACAGACAGCATGTGTCCTGTGCCAACACCACCTTAGTCAACATCAAGGGCCACGGGGCATATCTGTGTGCCTAGTTTAGCCGCCACCACAGGACCCTTACACATGGCATGGGGTTTTGACGAGTGGAGGGCCAGTCGTTGTCTGGGTCTGATTAGCTATGGGTATGGGTTGTGCTGTGCTAGTCGCTATGCCAACAGGTAATGGCATGTTGCTGCCTCCCACCCGCACAGTGTCAGTCAGGGCGATCTGTCACCAAGACAACTTGCGCGGTTAGGAATATGGATATTTGACCCTATTTCTGTCAAACCATAGTGGTTTCTCCTGTGATGTGCTATCTGCAAGGCAACATGGTGGTGATACGCATGCATGCATACTGGTAGAACCCTCCTTCGACTGAGGTATGGATGACTGCCATGGTTCAGTGGATGCTTTATAGTGGCAGGCACAATGGTTTGCACAATGGCAGCCAGTGCGGTTGTACACACACAATCTCAGAGTTTAGTGAACCAATGAGTATGCAGACACAGACGTCCGCAACAATTGAGCTCCTAAGCTATTTCCCATAGGAGTAGGAAAGGGCTGATCTGGATGGAGCAGAGGTCAATCCACTTCACCATTGAATCAGCTTGCTTGACCGCCTGCCATCCCAAGTCTCCTCAACCACTTGCGGTAGTTTTAAGCATCAGGTCTTGAATAAATGCCATTGCATTGCATTGAGGATAGCAATGCCGCCTAGACATCTCAGTCATTCCCTACACAGTCACGATGAGCACAACAACGGAAGAGATGACATATACACAGCTGGGTAATCAGCCGTGAGACTACTTGGCTGCCCTACCCCACCAGGGGATCGCAAGTAATTGCAAGCACTTCACTGTTTGCTGTGCATGCAAGGAAGGGTGAATGCGATGTGGCTGTTGCCGAGTCTAGACCCGTGGGGAGAAGTCTAGGCACACCATTGAACGACCTGATGGTCAGAGGTGCCTGTCGTGCATTCTCTGCCCCCGCGGGCCCCACTGCTGGTGCTGAGAGGTGCATGCACTCATAAAAATCCCGCATGAGAGTGGCATGTGCACATCGGCAACTGGAGCACATTGTTGCGCGTAGTCGACGGCTTTCGCGCCTCGCTATGCACGCCCAACTTCTGAGGTCCCAGCTTCTGCGTGTGCCGACTAGGCTACGAGACCAGGCAACCCTGCGGAGTTGCACCGCGAGGCCAGTGTACTCCGCGCGCCAGACGCCTAGCTCCTCAGCATCATCGGTCACGTCCACAGGTTCTAGTCCAAGGTCCAATGGCGCAAGCAGCGGCAGCCGAGCAGCCCAGCTGTCAGAGTTGCTGCAGGAAACCCTCAAAATCGCCATGGCCACGGGGCCACGGGGCTTGTTCAGGGCCCTGCAGGCAGCAGAGGCTGTGGCATCGCTGACCAGGGAATACCTAACACGTGGCGCAGCTGAACCTCCTCAGGCAAGTCACAAGCTGTGATGGGTGTGTGCTGCACCATAGCATGCTACGTCACAGTAGCAGGTCACTCAAGCAATAAGCTGGCACAGAACAGTCTTGTTATTGCTCACAAACAAGAGCAGCAGCATGAGGCATCAAGAACGCTCCCCTTCCCTGGCTTTTCTATGAACGGCTGCTCAAAACCAAGGTCTATCAGAGCAGGTTTGCACCACATGCTTACCTTCACCTGCATGGACACAGTGGCGAGTGCAACTATTACAGACGTGCTACTGGCAAGTCCCTTGCCTCACTTCTGTGCTATTCTAGGTAGTGCTGCGCAAGCTCTTTGAGCGCCTGGGCAGCACCTATGTGAAGCTGGGGCAATTTATTGCCTCCTCTCCATCACTCTTCCCAGATGAGTGAGTATGTGGGAAACATGTTGATGGCAAGCATTTGCATGTAGATGCAGCTTCACATGGATAGCCAGCAGTCGGGACTCCAATGCAGGGGTGTGTTGTCATCATAGTGATTGCTGCCCTGCTCTACCACCTGGTGCTGCTGTCTGACCTCTTTTGCTTGAATAGGTATGTGCTGGAGTTCCAAAAATGCTTGGACAAAACAGAGGCGGTGCCCTACTCAGCCATACAGCCCATCATTGAGGCGGAGCTGGTGCGTGCCATGTGCAGCCAAGCACAGGCGGGTTAAGTTCAGCCTGCGGCTTGGCAGTGTCAACAACCTCCAGCGTCGCCACTCTGGCATGCTGCCCAGCATTAAACCTGATCCATCGTCACTGTGTGAAACCTGGCTGCCACCACAAGCTGTGCTGTGGGCACTGCTGCATGCACGCATCACCATTGGCCAGGGTCGGCCCCTAGGGGAGGTGTTCAGCAGCGTGGACCCAGTGCCCCTGGCCAGTGCTTCAGTGGCCCAAGTGCACACCGCCACATTGAAGAGTAGCAACAAGCAGGTCGTCATCAAGGTGAGGGGCCAGCACCTGCAGCTGTGCTACCTGCTCCTTCTGCCGCTCCGTGTCGTGGCTGCAGTCTCAGTCGGTATGGGACAGATGGCCTGCAATCAAATAGGATTCTGGTCGTACTGCTCCCTTTTGAATACACTCTGGCCAGGTGTTGAAACCAGGCGTGGAGGACATCTTGTCTACGGACATGAGCTTTGTGTACCTGATGAGCAAGTAAGTGTCCATCATAGTTTCGAGGTGCATGCTCTCAAACCATGTGGTACCAACTCAGCTCTTGTGGTGCAGGCTGCAGCAAGCAGTTCGTCACAGACATCGATGAGAGTGCTGCTTGCCACCAGCTCGTGTGACCCTCTGCCTGCTCCTTGGCTAGCTCCCCACTTCAGCTTCCAACACTACATAGGCTCCCTACATGACAGCTTGCAGTGGTGCCTGGCACTCTAGTGTTATATCCTTACCAGGAGGCCGGCAGCTGGCAATTACAGCCGCTGCCAACTGCCAGCTGCTACCGTGCCTCAGGTACTTGGAGTTCATTCAGCCAAAGCTGTCTCGCCTATCTCTTACAGGTATGGCTCTGTCCAGTGCCGGGGTATGCCTCTTGCTTGATTAAGTCGCAGCCATCTCACCACCTCACCATAGGCACACCTGTGCTACAAAGCAAGTGCAAGTACTGGGCTCGGCACATTGTTACATCTCCAGATGTGTCGTGTCATTGGAAGGTGGAAGGTGGAAGGTATCGGGCATGGCCATCCTGTGTGCCAGGACTGCATTAGCCATGCCTATGACCGATGGGAGGGGAATGCAAGCCTGCCTCTGTGTGGGTCTACCCTAGCTTTTGCCAGGCATCAGTACTCACTGGGCTCACTGTAATAGTGACCTGCTCTGTCTACACTGTGTGGTTGCAGCCATCATGGGTGACATCCGTACCAGCATGCTGGAGGAGGTGGACTTCAACAAAGAAGCAGACCACATACAACAGGTGTGGTGTCTGAACAGATGATGAAGACACCTCTCTGGTACATATGCTCCAGGTTGTGCAGGCGCGTCGTGGAAGCAGGACAAGGACAGCAGCAGGAGGGCAGCAGTAACAGTGCCAGTGGTGGCAGCAGCAAAAGCAGGGACAGCAGCAGCAGTAGCAGCAGCAGCTGCCCACCTCAGTGTTGTGCAGCAGGGTGAAGGCCAGCTTGCTTGCCGCTAAGACCCTCCGCAACAGGCTGCACGCCCTGCTGCCATCTTGCCTTCCCATTGCTTTGCCTGGCCATGTGCCTGTTGACCTCTCACCCTCCTGCCTGGGTGTGTGCAGTTCTCCACCTTCCTGGACACTCGTGGGTTCAGGGGAGTGGCCACCTGTCCCTACGTCTATCGCCAGTTCTCCTCTAAACGGTCAGGCCAGCACCTCCGCCACTCACCTCCTTGGCATAGGCAATGCGCTCCCTGGCATAGGCAATGCTAGATACAGGGCCAACACCATCAGCAGCAGCAGTGGTAGCAGCAGGTACAGCAGCGTTGTCAGCAGCAATGACAGTGCATGTGCATTTGCTAGTGTGCGGTCCAGTATGGAACCGCTGGCGCAGCTGCAGCATGTAACACTGTAGGCCCCTCAACTCCAGGCTCACTTGATGCGGGCACACAAACACGGCTGACGCATCCACACCAGGTGCATGTCACAGCAGCTGGCCCTTTACCATGATGTGTGCTGCTGGTGGCTGCGGTGTCCAGCATCCTGGTCATGGAGAGGCTGGTGGGAGCTCCTCTGGTAGACTACGCCGCAATCCGCAGCATCACTAGCAAGGTGGGTTGGCCTGGCCCTGCCTGGAAGCAGCATGGCCACCTCCAGCCGCCACCCCATCACCTGCACAGGTCACACCAAATCAGCCTGAATCACTCCTGGCATCATGCCACCAGCAACGCACGGCAATCTTAATTATGATTCATGGTCATCAACGCATCATCAGCATTGCATCATCATCACCACATGGTGATCCCGTAGCATTACAAGGACAGTGAGGTCCTTCGCGGACGCATCCCCACCTGGCGCTGCTGCAGCACACAAGTGCTGCTGTGCAGCAGGCAGGCAGCAGGGTGTGCCCCAGCCCTTGCAGGACCCGGAGGCTGTGCTGGTCAGTGCCCTCAACACCTGGTTTGCCTCAGTCATGGGCGCGGACACCTTTCATGCGGACGTTCATGCTGGTGGGGTGCTGCTGTGCCTTGCATCTGTCCAGCTGTCCAGCAACACCTCGTCACATCCAGCAGATGGCCACTGGCAATCACCGATGTCAGTCCTAGCCGGGGCTGTCATCTGCATGGCTCCTCATGGTACCCTCACGCCTCCACTTGAAACTTAGCAAGAGGGCTTAGTCGGCGTAGCCAGCATCACGCCTGATGCCATCGCTTCTGCTGCTCACTGGCGCTTCAGCCCCCTGCCCTTGCGCTGCTCTCGTTGCGGAAATCTCGCACTGCCTGACCCCAGTTGCATCCACCTACGTCAGACCAAGTCAGGGCAGTTGTCCATGTCATCACATAAAGCCTGGCACCCACATGGGCTTGCAAGGCAGTTACCCGCGCTACTCGTGTCCTCCGCGCAGCCATATGCCTCTGGTCACTCACAAGGTGGCTGGTTGTGTGACGTCAGCATCCTACCTGATTGCGCAGCTTCTGCTGCCCACTTGGGCCCCTGCTCCCCGCTTCCCTTGCCCTGCTCTTGCTGCTGAACCCCGCTACTGCCACCCCAGGCAACCTGCTGGTGCTGGGCGATGGACGTGTCGGGTTCCTTGACTTTGGCATTGTGGGGCGCATCAGCCCAGTGACATGGAAGGCTGTGGAGGCCCTGGTCACCTCCCTGGCGGTGGGTGCAATAACAAGTAGTGGGTGGGTTCTATTATGTGCATGCTGGATCGTGTTGTTAAGTTTACACGTATACACGATGTCCCTGGCGGGTGATGGGTCCTTCAGCACATTACTCCCCTACTGACGCGACTTACATTGGCATGCATGTGCCACCTGGCGTCTCTGCCTTCCGCACCACCTCAGCTCTTCAGCAGGGAGCAACTTGGCAGGGTCAAGGCGTGCAAAATGGTTTTACCCATGCAGGAGCATGCATTGTCTGCATGCCTAATTTATAAGTGAGACATAGGTAGCCAGCACAGGCTATAGGGCTATGATGTGGGGTGACTAAAGGTCTATGCTTAAGGATGTGTATCCCCCTTGCGGGTGTGTATCCCCCTTGCTTGCTTGCAGTTGGCAGACTATGAAACAATGGCTAGAGCCCTGGCCACCATTGGAGCCTGTGATGTGGATGTGGACTACAGCAAGTGAGGCCCATCTGGTAGCTCGATGCTAGGTAGTTTGTTAGTAAGTTGCCTTCACCTGCATTCACAGCACATCAGCCTCCAATGCCTGTGTTGACAGGGCCTCATCGTCCAGGGAGGATGCTGGCAGCCAGTGTGTCTAGGGATGTTTGGGAGGTAGCGGGAGATCAACACATGCTGCCTGGCCCCAGGGTGAGCAAGGCAGCATGTCGGCTGATGGTGGTGAGTGGCCTGCCCCGTGTTGGGGCGCTGTGTGGCACCCCTCGGCATGCAGGCATGGGCACATGGGCAGGATCTGGTTTAGGCAAGTAGGTATCAGCCTCATGCAGCTGCTGCTGGACAGCGGCAATGACTCTGTGATGGTAAACAGCAGATTGGGAAGCACTTGTGTGTCGTAGAGGTAGCATGCTCGCCTTGTGGCTGAGCTGGAGTGAGCTGGAGTGCAAAATAGCGCTGGGGCCAACTAGTTTTGCCTAGGTACACAAGTTACATCTCCACCTCTTTGGTGTCGTCATGGTAGAGGTAGTAATGGGCGGGTCAACTGTGGTGGTGTGGGTGGCTGTGGGGGCTTGCATGACACCTGTTCCTGCTGCCGCCCCTTCACAAATGCCTGCCATGCGTGCTGCACACTTCTGCAATGCCCCCAATGTACATGAGGCTGTGAGCAGGCTCTCACGATGCCATCATCGCACAACAGCTTGAGGCAACTGGTGGTGGGGTCATTGGTGTGAGCAACCAGCAGCATGTCCATCTATCTTGGGGTATGGAGCTGACCCCTACTTGAATACATCGACCAGGGTGGGGTAGAGTGAGCCATCCTGCCGTATTCCAGTGCACCGTTGGCTGCTACCTTGGCATGTCTGACCGGATGCAATGGACCTGGCAAGGCTGACCAGCTTCGGAGTGGCGTTTGCCCGCATGCCTTATGCACTATGCCCGCCCTGCGCCCTATGCCCTGTCCCTATGCCCACATGGCCACCACTGCACAGGTTGCTCCCCCTGCAGACCACATGCTTTGCAGCAGTCAATGAAGGTGGTGTGCAGGGCGTACCGCAGGCCCAGGCTAGTTGAATGCTACCGTTGCAGATGGAGCAGCCATGCCCCAACCCGTGCAGGCTCCTCCCTCAATGCAAGCCGACTCTGCCTAAGTAGTGTTCTTCTTCTTATTCTGCTGCTGCTGCTATCGCTGCTTCTGCTGTAGCTACCACGCATCAAATTGAGTCGTGTTAGTGCCCTAGCTGCGTCCAAGCTGCCTCTAGCAGCAGGCTGACTGGTAGGCACACGTGTCTGCTGCTGTCACAGCTGCCCGCTAGTCGATGGTAAAGCGCTAAAACCGCCTACAAGAGGCTGTTTGCCAAGAGGTCGGACCTTAGCCAACCATTAGCCAACGAGCTCGCCCGTCCACTAGCTCATGTGTGGCCCATATGCGCACAGGTTTGCCAGGGACTTGGAGACATTCTTCACAGAGCTAGAACAAGTCAATACCAATGTGGTGGTTACCCGTAACGGTCGCAGTGGTGCAGGTAGGGGTGAGTGCAGTTGGGCCTGCAGGTGGTGACTCCCTCCCTCCACCTCTGACAGCCTTGGTTGCAGATGGTTGCAAGCAGGAGCAACTGCTGTGATTACAACTCACATTGAACCCACCAGGGTTTGATTCCTTACCCTACAAGCTTGTTCATACAACATCCCCTCACTGTTTCGAAGCCATTGCCCTGTCTGGTGCTTTGCTGGTTGAGGGCATGTGTGTCAGTGACACTTGAGCTCACACAATGTGGTCTTTGCCTTACGTCCTGACGTGTGCATGGCTGGTGTGCTTGCACGGCGTAGGGGTTTCTGCATCACTGGAGGTGGACCAAACCCAGCTGAACCGTCTCTTTCTGAACTTGGTGCGCATTGGCGAAACACATGGAGGTGGGTCCCTGAGATCCTTGATGCATTGTCTCTTGACTGCAAGCACCTTAGCCTGCTCTGCTGTTCAAGTTGACACAGCCAGCTGTGTGTGCTTAGCTTGCAAGCATGACTGTGGTTGCGGTGCACACTCTCCACCACTCATGGCTGTGGTGACAAGCCCATGGACTGTGCCCCCACCACCGTCCAGCTCCGTAGTGGTGTGTTGCTTGGTGCAGTGCGCTTCCCCCGTGAGTTCGGATTGTTCCTCAAGCAGCTCTTGTACTTTGACCGCTACACTCGCATTCTCGCTCCGTCCCTTCAGGTGAGAGTTGGGCTGCTGCTTCGCGCACCAACTTTGCACAAACACCATGCATTCATGCTGCTTGGGGAAAGATGCTGATTTGCATGCCAGTAGGGTGCTCCTTGCCACATGCTATTATGTGAGATGAGACAAAAAGTCCACGCTTAAAGGCAAGCATTTCTCCTGTCTCTGCCTTGTATGCGCTGCGTATATCTACAGGTGTTCAACGATGAGCGTATCAACGTCAAGAACTTGAGCAGACAATATGGCATGTAGTTTTTTGCACATATGATGAGCGTGGAGTAGTGGCGTGAGTTGAGTGCTACGACAGCAAGCATTGCGGTGGAAATTGATGAGACAATGAGCCAAGATGTACGCTACTAATTGCGTTGCACTCCGTGCACTGCCCACAACCCAACCTGACAGGCACATTAGTAGGAAAGCTGTAGTGATGACACTGGTGTGGGTTGCTTGTGCTGCATGAGTGCATTTGCGTGACACAGAGCATGGCCCTAATGCATTGCATGAACGAAGGACCTGTAGCCCTGCGTGGTGCCAACAAACCTTCGTGTTGAGCAGCTTGGAGCTTCTACTGACCAGGGAATGCACGAGTGCACAACCAGTCATTGTGATAGGGCTCAGCGAAACAAGCTGTTAAGCAACCACGCAGTATTGCAGTGCTTAACGGTAGTTGCATGGCAGGCTGAGGTGGTGGCAACATGAGCCCTATATACAGCTCCCTGACCCGCAGTTGACACAGGGCGTACTGAGTCAAGCCATATCAACGCAGCGGCACAATCCAGTTATACGCACTAGCCTATACGCGCTATTATACGCACTAGCCGACTTCATACATCTCTCCACCATGCTGGGACAAGGATATACATTGGTGTCATAGGGAATCATAGGGAATACGGGTCAAATCCGGATCCAACCGCCACCCGTATGTGTGAAGCACCCAGTGACCTTCAAGCCCCGCAGCAGAATTAGTGCGTCGCGACGAGCGCACATCGACTGTCATGGAGCTGGGGTCACCACGCGCCACTCAGCGTCTGCAGATGCAGACCGTGTTGCGCCGGTCATCCATGGCCACTGCGGAGATGTGCAGCAAATCCCCGGCGTCACTGGGCCACTCAGAAAGCGCAGCCGGACCGACCAGCCCAGCATCAGCACACCGGCCTGGTATCAGAGGCATTTTCGCGCAAATGGCGATGGTTGCGCTAGCGACTGACGCAAGTGCAAATTCTGCTCCTTTGCTGCCAAGGCCGCCCTTGGCAGCAACCCGAACCACCTCGGTGCCCATTTGCTAACAGCGGCCTGCTCGTACCTCATGAGTGCCGAGGCCATGGCTGATCGACTTGCAGTCAGACAACGCTAACATTGCAGACGCGTACTATGGTGGGCGTGGTGTGCAACAGTGGTACCTGCAGCAGACCGGCTCAAGCGAAACAGTTCACTTGTCACCCATCAGCTCACCAGCTGATTGGGTCGCCACTGGCCCGATGCGGTCCCTGCATGCATGCCTAGCCACCCCCATATCCACTCCCCCTGAGCCCACCGTCCACCCTGGCCCGGCGCCCACCACCCCCTCCCAGCCAGGTGCCCAGCTTGGGCCTACGGCCACAACCCCCTTCCAGCCCCCGCCTGGGCCTGCGGCCACCACCCCCTCCCAGCCCGGCTCACAACCTGTCCCCGTGCCCTCTGTTGTGCTGTCAGGTCCTCCTGGTCCTTTGGCACCTGCTTTGTCAGCCACCATGCCTCCCCAGGTGCTGGCACGGTTTTTGGCATACCTGGCCAATCAGCAAGCAATTGTGGATGGCAGCGGTGGCAGCAGCACCACAGGTGTGGTGGGCCAGCAGTCTGGCGGCAGCAACCCCACAGGCCTGGTGGCAGCAGCACCACAGGCCTGGCGGGCCAGCAGCTTGGTGGCAGTAGCACCACAACTGTGGTGGGCCAGCAGCCTGGTGGCAGCAGCACCACAGGCCTGGCGGGCCAGCAGCTTGGTGGCAGTAGCACCACAACTGTGGTGGGCCAGCAGCCTGGTGGCAGCAGCACCACAGGCCTGGCGGGCCAGCAGCTTGGTGGCAGTAGCACCACAACTGTGGTGGGCCAGCAGCCTGGTGGCAGCAGCACCACAGGCCTGGCGGGCCAGCAGCTTGGTGGCAGTAGCACCACAACTGTGGTGGGCCAGCAGCCTGGTGGCAGCAGCACCACAGGCCTGGCGGGCCAGCAGCTTGGTGGCAGTAGCACCACAACTGTGGTGGGCCAGCAGCCTGGTGGCAGCAGCACCACAGGCCTGGCGGGCCAGCCGTCAAGCCGCAGTTTTGCCGTCACAGTCCTTCAGATGTACAACAAGCGCTTGCAGTACGGTGCCAGTGCTGCCCAATACTTGGCCCTGCTTGACCCTCGCTACAGGCGCCTATCGCAGCACGTCACACGGGAGCAGTGCAAGCTAGCTGAGCAGCTCCTCATCAAGCTGGCCACTAAGGATGGTTGCGAGGGTGACAGGCCGGCTGCTGAAGCACTCAGCCAGCTGGCAATTGGGCAACAACCAGATGTGGTGTTGTTCTCGCACACCAGCTTGTCAGCCGTGTACTTCGCCCCTCAGCTGACTTCGGACTTGTGCCACCTACTACTTCATGTCGTGCAGGTGCTGGATGGCGGCTGGCTCAACGCTGACGTCAATGGCGCACTACACGGGCGCCTACTTATGGCATGCATGACTTCATTGCAGCCCTGAGATGGGGAGTGGTTTGGGGGGTGAGCAGGCCAAGCAGCTCAACAACTGCTGTCACAGTGCAGACCTGCTTAGGCACATGGCTGAGAGACGCTGATGGCTGATGGTTGTTAACATGCTGAGTACTACACACTCGGAAGTAGATAGGCACCACCTGCCCCTTTCGCCTGGCTACGATGAGATAACAGGCGGAAACTGGGGAAACAGGGTTGGCGGAAGCAAGGAAGGCGGGAGGGGAAAGGCGAAAAAGATGCCCCGCATGCCTGCATGGGCCCCCTTACGGCGGAACTTACGGATCGGTTAGGCGGAACCTTACGGGTGTGACCACGTATTACGGTAAGTAACGTAAGCGTATCCGTAATCCGTATCCCCGTATCGCACAGCCCTGATAGGGATAGATGCATGCGATGGATGCAAGCGCATATTTCCAAGCCAAAAACACACGTAGAAACGGCCGACGTAGCGTTGCTCAGCGTACGAAGATGGCGCTGAGCAGATGAGGCGGGCCGCTCATTTGGCTGCGATGCTGGTGGTAGCCAGTCTCGTGGCAGCTGCAAACCAGACCAGGGTAGGAAACGTGACGTTTCTCCAGGAGGCTGTAGCGCTCGCATCGGACATCAGCCTGGACCAGGGAGTCTACACCCTGTCGGCGACACTGCTTGTGCGAACTCGGAGCCTGCGCATCACAGGTCGGGCTAGCCTGTGGTGGTGGTCACCTGGCGAGTACTGCAGAGCAAAACCGGCTTGCATGCCTGACATGTGCGTGCAGGCCAGGGCCCAGGCATCACGGTCCTGGACTGCGGGGGCCTGGCCATCAGCGCACTCAGTGTACAAAGCAGTGGCACCTTTGTTGTATCCAACCTCAGCATCAGCAACTGCCAGGACACCCCCCTGGTGTTCAACCTCACGACCAACAACGCAACAACAGACCAGCTGCATCAGCCACTCAGCAGGGTCGAGCTGCAGCAGGTGCACGTGGTAAACTGCAGCGGCTTCCCAGCAGCAGGTGCCTGGGTGAGGGGCGCTGGGGTGAGCCTGCTGCTGCAGAGTGTGGTGTTCCAGGTGAGTCAAGTGCAAGCCAGCTGAGCAGCCACTTGGGTTGTCTAGCATAACAGCGTTGTATGGACTGCCATGTGAAGCTTGCCTGGACGTCGGGCATGGTACCCTCAGCCTGTCATCATGGTACACATGCAGGGCAACCAGGGCCGTGAGGCTGAGCAGTTGTACCCCTCCCCCAGCCTGGACCGGGGCGGCAGCCACACGCTGCTGGCTGAGCTGTTCCTCCCCACCTCCTCCTTCACAGCCACTGGCCTGACACTGGATGGCAATGGCGGCCCCACTGCAGGCCCCACTGCAGCCAACACCACCTCCCTGTACTCAACCCTCGGCATCCACTTTGAGGGAAGCAACAGGGTTCCTCTGGCATACCTGCCGCCAGGCACTACAGCAGCCTCTGCCAGCCGGCTGCCCCGCGCTGCACTGCCCCAGCTGGTGTGGACTGACTTCACAGCGACTGGCAACCAGGCCACTCAGTTCAGTGCCGCCCATATCTCCTGTGAGGCAGGCTGCTCTGTCAGCATCACAGGCGCCACAATTGCCAATAACAGCTGCCTGGTGCCCAGCCCCTTGGCTGCGGACGTGGCAGGGGGTCTCAGTGATGCAGCCAGGCAGGACCCCCCTGGCAGGCTTGGCTTCAAGCTGCGCCGCCCCGCTGCCTTGGCTGTGCTGGGCAGTGATGGCCACCACCTCCAGGCAGCAGGCCCGGCCCCTGCTCTGCCTGCCAGCCCCTCCGCAGCTGGCATGGTAGCCAGTGTTGACCTGTCTCCACCCACTTCCCTGGCCGGCAACGGCAGCAGCCTGAGCATAGTGGTG
The DNA here is from genome assembly GCA_030144725.1 of Haematococcus lacustris. NCBI lineage: Eukaryota > Viridiplantae > Chlorophyta > Chlorophyceae > Chlamydomonadales > Haematococcaceae > Haematococcus > Haematococcus lacustris. The sequence goes on along the minus strand of JASKMD010000020.1, from coordinate 1,834,755 downwards.
GCGTCAGGGCTGCTGGTGCAGGGCAACCAGGGCTGCTCAGGGGTGCTGCTGGGCAGCAGCTGGTGGGTAGCGGCTGCTGCAGAGTCCCTTGCCCGCTTGGGCCCTGCCCTGGCCCAGAGCCAGGTGGCCTGGGGCGCAAGCGTGTATCTGGCCCAGTCCCTGTTCGACAGCAACGTGGCGCCGCAGTTCCTGGGTGCTGCGGGCCTTACGCTGCTGGGCACAGGTCCCACCACACTGCGTGACTGCAGCTTCACCGCCAACACCATCCCAGGCACTGGGGACCCCACAGTGCCCAGCCAGCCCTGGGCTGACCCCACTCCATATGGCTATGTAGGGTCAGGGGCAGGCGTGTATGTGGAGCAGGTGGGCAGCAGCCTGGAGGTGGTAGGCACCTGGGACAGCGAGCACCAGCAGAGCAGCTGCAGCTTCACTGGCAGCAAGGTGCCCGGCATCTCTGGCGCCATGGCCCTGCTGGGCGCCAACCAGACAGTGGCCGTTACAGGGTGTGCGGTGCGCTTCAACCCCAGCAGCTGCAACATGATAGCGGTGGACAGTGCCTTGTCCCTAGGCAACTCCAGCCTGGTCATGCGTGACTGCAGCCTGACAGACAACTACGGCGGGTGGGTCCCTGCACTGCAAACCAGCTTTACCATGAAATAATGCTTGTTTGCCTAGATAGCACTGCCAGCACTGCAAGCCAGCTCAACCTCAGCACTACTCAGCTGCCTATGGCAGCTGCTGTGCTATGTTTACTAGCATACCACCTGAGCTGCTGTCTTGCTCAGTGTCTGGCAACAACAGGAATGGCATTAGCATCCCACAACAGCACTGCAAGCCAGCTCAAACTTGAGAGGATGTTTGTTTGTGAAAAATCGGGGTTCTGACCTTCCCTTGCCCTCTCGTCCTCCTTGAACTCTTGCCGCCTGCAGTAACACTGGTGAGATGCGGCAGCAGGGCGTCACCATGAGTTCAGGGTTGCAGCCACCTATCAGCCTGGCCGGCTTTTATTACACAATGCTTCAACGTGTGGATTTCCAGCGCAATGAGAATGGAGCAGTTTATGTAAGTGCTCTCTCACATTCCTGCCCTCACCTGCAGCGTCTGCGACCCATGTTCTGCATTATTTATGCTGGTGCTGCCCTTGGCCGTGCTGTGGACATGTCACTCACAGGCAATTGGTTCCAGCGGCAACAGTAATTACTTTGTTGTTGACAGTTGCTTGTTCAAGGTAAGTGCTACAAGCCTTGTGTTCCTGTTCTACCTACATCAGTACACCTAGTGTAAGATAGGGTGCCTATGCCTGTCATGCAAGCCTCATGCAAACCCTCAAGCTTGAACTTCAGCTACCTAGGTAACTTTGCAAAGCAACTACCGTCACGCAGCTTGTCAGGTGTCGCATAGTGTTGTGGCACGCACCTCCTTGTCATTGATGCACAGTGGCCCTCAGCCCATCATTGCATTGCATGGGGACAGCACCTTGGCCCTCAACCTTGAGCCTTCATCGCAGTCGAACACTTATTGTGGACCACTACAAAACGATGTTTTTGTCTGTGTGGAGTGTTCCCATCGCATGGCATGCTCATGGCATAGGCATGGCATACACATGGTCATGGTCGCCTACCACCTACACTATTGTCTGACCCCGGAGGGCTATGATGTAGAGTTGGCATGACAAACATGCACTAAGTGTAAGCTGACAACAGCTCAAGAGGGGGGGGGCACACACTACTGTGCCACAGCAGGCTGGGTCTTGGGTGGCTTGTCTCGCACCCGCTTGTACACCAAGCCTGGGTACTCCTTGCCCTTGGCTGGAAGCTTCCCCTGCTCTGGCCAGTAGCACAGCTCCAGTGGGCGCCACTTGCTCTCCCCAATGCGCTGCATGTTCAGCGCTGCATTGCAGTCCCTCACTCTCGCACCTCCAAAGGACACCTCCAAAGGGCAAGCCTACAAAGGGCACCTACAAAGAGCACTTTCAAAGGAGCCACAGCTACTCACACAGCATGGGGACAGCACGGGCCAGTGTTAAGGCGCCAGCTATTGCAGCAGATGGGTCCATCACCATGGTTACATCATTTAGGCACACAGCCCTGACATGATTGACCCTCGTTTTCCCCACATCGTCTCCCATGTGGTGAATTGCGCTGCAGGACAATACAGCAGACCAATTGAACTCTAATTCTGACTCCATGCTTTTCTTCCTACTCTTTTCCAATGTCACCCTGAAGCACTCCGTATGGCAGGGCAACATTCTAGACATCAACGCAAACTGGACCTTTGCTCTATGGGTAGGCCTGCTGCATGGCCAACTGCTAGCACAGCATGCACACCATACATGCTCGACATGGTGCACTTACTACATGGTGCACTTACACGGTTTAAATTGTTTGCCATGTGTGCAACAGTGCTGCAAAGATGAGCTTCTAATGGAGCTTGCTGCATGCAGGGTGCCTGCTCAGCCCTTCGCCTTTCTCAGGTGCAAGCTGTGCTCATCTCAAACTGCAATTTTACAGCAGTAAGTGTACATTATTAAATACAGAAGTGACAGGCATCGCACCTGTCCTTGCACGTTGTGCTGTCATGCCTGGCGATATCATGCTTGCTGTGTGATGTGCGGCGCAGAATAGGAACAAGCCGGTTGTGCAAGGTACTCCTGCTTTCTCAGCAGCAGTGAAGATGCACCTGTGCAACGGTACGTGGCTTGGTTACACCAACTCAGAGTCCCCAACCTAGGTTTGCATCTGAGCTTTGCTGAAGGGAGTGCTAGAGGGAGTGTTGAACACATATGTGTATCCTGCCCTCTGCAGCCCTCGTCCTGAACAGCCACTTCTCTGACAATCTATCATATGGCACAGGAGGCGCTGCCATCAGTGTGGGAACTTCATGCCAGGTGTGACTCACACTACGTTACTGAACCTATGGCGCCACAAGCAAGTGGTGTCCAGGGGCTTCAAGCCACTCTATTCTACTGCCTCACGATACATGATCACCTGGTGCCTTATGCCTCGTGCATGCTTTGCCCACAATGGTGCATGTTCAGAACATGGCCAGTGTTCATTTAAGTCAATACTTGTAGTGGTAATGGTCCTGCCTTGCCTTTTGCCCCTGTCCTGAGCTTTGCCAACTTGGGCACACTAGGTAGGCCAAGGTGGGGGGTGCAGGGGCCAAGGGAAGGGTGGCGGCATGGGCTTGGGGATGCTAGGGGTTAGGCTCAGGGGACTTTGGCTAATTTAAACCTTTGGTGAGGAGTAGGATGTCCAGATGTCGCTTCACCACAACGCTTGTGCCTGAGACTGCTGCAGATGGTGTTGATGATGAGCAGCTTCACTAACAATGCAGCAGTGGTGGCTGCCAACCAGCAGCCCGCCATGCACCCCAGCCTGGTGGGCGGTGCAGTTCGGCTGGACCCAGGCAGCCGCGTCAGCGTCATCGCCTGCAACTTCACCGCCAACAGAGCGCTCATCGGAGGTGCCATCCATGCGGCCTCAGGCAAGTCTTGCATGATTACCAGCACCAGTGGAGGGCAGCTTGGGCTGGCTGATCATCAAATGAAGCTCTGCTGCGACAGTCATCGCCGGGGCCCACTAAGGGACACTTGAGTGAGCTGAGGGCGAGCTGTGAGAGGCAGAAGAGAACCCACCTGCCTTGCCTAAGCTTGTTCTATAGAGAAGCTCGGCTGCCTCAGTCATGCCTGGGGCCAGCTCAGGAGCCCTATGTGTGGCCTGAGAGCAAGCAGTAGGAGGCAGCTCAATATCACACCTGCCTCGCTTGAACTGGCTCTCCGGAGGACCTCATGCAGTGCCCTTGCCATGTGGTGCAGGCGCACTTCTAGATGTCGACCCTGGCTTCTTCCACACGGCAGGTGCCGGTATAGGCCGACTGCGATGGTGAGTCACACCACACACTGCTTGCTGTTCATATGCAAACGCCTGCACTAAACCTCACCCTGACACCTTCTGTCACCGCGCCCAGTACAGCTGGACAAGGGTAAGAGCCAATCGTTATAGATCCTGGAGGTGTTGTATCAATTCATGTGGTCCGCTGTCGCACTGTCCACTGTCCGTCCTTTGACAGCCGTTGCATTGGATGACGGGCCCTTAGCTACTGGCTAGGTCCAGAAAGGAGGACTTACAGGACACCCACGACTGACACTTGCCGCTCACCCACCACCCTAACAGCCAACCTTGGCTAGTCTCAGCCACCCTCTTGCTGCTGCTATACTCTGCTCCCACTCTGCCTTGGTTGATCTTTGGTGCCAGGTTCTCCACCAGCTTCCCTGACCTTGCGACCCGGTACATGGACACAGCAGAGGCCAGCGCCCCGTCTCGATTTGTGGGCAATGCCGCAGTCTCTGGCGGCGCAATAGCGGTGAGCAAGACCAGGCTGGCTCCCAGCACCCATCACATGCAGCCATCAGCATCATGCCAACATAGGCAGTTGGTGTGTGGCATGACTGGGTGGCTGGGGCTGCAGGCAGATGGCAATGCAGCATGTGAGGGAAAGTCTCATAGCAAGCACCCCTTTTCACTACTGAAAGACAATGTAAATGAAGAGTGTGCAGCTGCTGTGCTGTGTGTGTGATCCAGGCAAGCGACATCGGCACACTCCAGTTTTCATCAGATGATAAGAAGGCAAAAGCACATGGCGACCTGCCCTTGACATACATGTTCAACAACACAGCTCTGTCAGGCGGGGCGGTGGCTGTATCCCGAGGATCCTTCTACGGCACCATGAGTGGTGAGGGCAATTGTACAAGCCCTTCAGTCTGCTCAACTGCCACCTACACAACTGCTGCTGCTGCTGCCCTCTTGGCAACAAGAGACGGGCCGCAGGCGCTGCCGATTACCAGGCTCCAGCACGTGCTTCACTACCTGCAGGCATCTTCATTGTGCTGGTCCACTTTGACAGCAACACAGCTGTCCCCAACCAGGCAGCGGCTGCTGGGCTACTGCAGATGTTGAGCTTGGACTGGGACAGTGCCAGCAGCATTGCCAGCACTGTGGGCTGTGGCCCGGGTGGTGGTGGCGCCCTGTGCCTGGTGGCGACACAGTGAGTGACAACTCCCACCTGACTGGTTCTTGCTGCTTCAGGCTCCATCCTGACCTGTAGCCTGAGCTTGACCCTGGACCCCAGCCCCAACCTGATCCTCACCCACAGCCTCAGCCTGAGGCTCAACGTACATTTGCACCCTGGGTGTCAAGCTTAGCTTCCTGGCTTGACTTGTGTATCTGGTGTGCGTGCCTGGCATAGGCGGAGGCACTGCCCCTGCTGCTGTGCTGCTACAGGCATTCTGATCTTGCCGTCCTGGGCAACTGCACCTTTGTCAACAACCTGGCGGCTTATGGGGGCGGGGTGTATGTCACCAACAATGCTGAGCTGTGCGGCAGCAACCCGGATAGGTAAGGGGTGGCTGTAGCCTGGGGCGTGGAACCCTTCCACACCACGTGCAAAGCAAACGCTGGCAGGAGTGAGGTAAACGCCCAGCAGAAGTGGAGGGACCAGTGAAGTGGCTGCCAGTAGTGCTCGTGTACAACCAGGGGTGCCAGGTCACTCCCTGTCATTGTTTACTGTCGTGCAGGTGTGGCCGCTTCACCGTGCTGATGACTGGCAGCTTCCAAAAGTGAGTTGAAAACATATCGGCAACCAGTCAGGCAACCCAGCCCTGCTTGCTGTCACCATTCGTGTGTTGGAGCACCACACACAAGCACTCCTGTGCCCTGCTGTGTGGAGCATTCTCATCATGTAATTCGGCAGTGCGGTGGGTGCAGCAGGAGTGTGTGGGGTTGCCTGCAACACAGCTCGCACGTCCTGCTGCAGTGCTGTAAAACTGTGGCCTAATTGGGTCTGGTGTGCAACTGGCAGGTGGCCGTCTGACATCAGCGGGGCGTTCAAGACATCCTACGTCAGCAGCAACAACATGTGTCGCTTCAGGTGTGTCAACAGCTTAACCCGCTACAGGCATAGCAGTTCATATGGAGCCAACCTGCCTGCCGCAGTGCTAGCCTCCTCTTTTCCTTCTTGATGGTATACAGTAAAGCAACCCACACCTTGTGCTTTGGCAGGAACAACACGGCAGTGGGCGGAGCTGGGTCTGCCATCTACTCAGACCTGCCTGCCGGTGTGACCATCAACTGCGGGCCAGAAACACCTGGTGGCGTGCCCTCTGTCAAGCCCTGCCCCTCTTGGGAGGGGTCTGTGGTCAGCAGCCGGCCCCCCCCTGCGCAGCCCAACCCTGGCAATGTGACCAACACACCTCTGCCTGCACCCAGCAGTGGCGGTGTGGGCAACAGCAGCAGCAGCAGTCGGGATGGCACTAGTGCCGTTGATGACGCTGGGAAGGCCACAGGCCTGTTGCTCGGTGGTGGTGCGGACATGGTGGCCACCTCAGGCCTGAACCTCAGCGTGAGGCCCACCACCATCTCCCAGTTTACCCCTGACACTGACATTGTGCTCTGGGTGAGTGGAGCCACACACAAACCTCAGCCTCCAGCCGCACAGCAGCCGGCAGCTGTTGCAGTAGGCAGTCCCAGCAGGGCTGCCGCCTGGCTTGACTGCAGGTGGCCTCTTATGATGCGTTTGGTCACAACCTGGCCTACCAGTACCCTTCAGGCTCAGGCTCTGACAACCTGACCTGCGAGGCCAGCACTGACTCCACCAACAACGCCATCCTGTATGGCCAGACATCGACTGAGGTGTGAAAAGGGGCTGGCTGTGGCCCAGCACCCACAGGCCAGGAGGCAGCAGCTCATGGCCGCTGTCACCGGCTCGTCAGCCTTGCCTCCAACTGACCTGGGCTGCCTGCCTGCTGCTGCCTACAGGTCACCCTGACCGCAGCTACTGCCAGCCAGCCAGCCTTCACCTCCCTCAAGCTGCGGCTGTTGCCCGGGTCACAGCAGAACGTGACCATCACATGCACCATCTCACAGCGCCAGCGGGTGCTGCCCCCTGCCACGGTGAGTGCTGCAGAGACACACCACATAGGCAGGCCCTGCGCTGCACTGGCATGCTGCTGACCTGGCAGCCTCGCCGAGTGCCACTGGTCATGGCAGGCCCGACACCCATGCGCCTTGGGCCCATGTGCTTTGGGTGTGAGAGCTGCTCCCTAATTCTGGCCTGCAGGTGATGGTTTCTGCTCGCTCTTGCCTCATCAACGAGATCATCTCGGACACCAAGGACGCCTGCATGCAGTGCGACTCCGGCTTCGTGGCCCTCACACCCAACACCTCATGCCAGGTCAGCGCATGCAGCCAGTGGCTGGCGGGTCGTCCAGACAAAGAAGCTGTGCCGCTACCTGCAGCTGTTACTGTCAGAGTAGAACCACTTGTAATGTAGTCTGGTCATCCTGCTGCTTCTCTTTCGCCCTGCTGCCACCCAAGCTGCACCCGTTGCTGCTCAGCCGCAGCATCCATGTGTGTGCAGGCCTGCCCAGCTTCTTCTACCTGCAACAGTCTGTCCATCATGGGCGCGGCGGAGGCTGCACTTCTGCCTGGCCGCCTGGCTGGGACCGTAGGCCCAGGGATCATTGTGCCGAATCCAGGGTCATGGTGAGCTGCCTTGCACATTGCTCTGCGTGGCTCTGCCCTTTGACTCATCGTGTTTCCCTCATCTTGCAAGCCCTGTCAAGAAAGCCCATGTAGCTCTCTCCGTCCCCTGCATCTGCTGCGGTGTGCAGGCACAGCTCGCCCTTTGCCACGGAGCTGTACGACTGCCCCAACCCTGCTAGCTGCAGCCGAGACGGCCGCACCCACATGCTCACAGCCTACCAAGCGCAGCTAGTACAGAACCCCAGGCAGTACAATGCCACGCTGTGGAACAGCCTCATGTGCGCGGACGGGTACACCGGCAACTTCTGCGGCTCCTGCGCACCAGGCTACGGCTCAGTCGCACCCGCCCGCTGCGTCAAGTGCGTGTAGCTTCAGCTGCCCGCCTGCAACAACCTGCGCAGCCACGCTGTGCTTACAAGCAGTGGCTGGTGATGTGCTGCTGTCCAGGCTTGTGTTGTGCACCTGCTCTCAGGTGTGCGGGCCGAGGCTTGGGCACGCTGTACTACCTGTTGACGACGCTGCTCACGCTGGTGCCTCTGCTGATCACTTTACGCGCATCGCTAAAGGAGTCTCAGCTGATCCTTGCCGAGGTCGACGATGAGGATCTAGACAGCGACGTCGATGAAGAGATCGAGTTCCGTAGCCGGGAGTTCATCGCCGCACAGGTCATTGCGGAGCAAGATGCACAGCTGGCGCAGAGCGCCAACCACGATGACGTGCGCCTTGAAGGCCTGCAGTGCAGCACCGTGAGTGGTCCACCCTGTGCCGACTGCTCGACCTGTAAGTCAGTGTTCTGTAGCCGCTGCCTGCAGCAGGCTGGAGCGTGCATGGCACTAGTTAGGGCGAGACAAGTCAATAGCATAGGGGCAACTGCTGCTGTGTGGCTGCTGCTGCAGCCGGTCTACCTCCAACACACGAACCCACTGGCAGCATTTCCACCCAATGATGACATCAAGGTGGACGATGCCAGGGTCAGTTGTGGCCCCTCCACCCTGGCTGATCCCGGCGATAGCTGTCGGCACTCCAGTGCGTCCGGCAGCCCAGGTCCCGGCCTTGCCATCACCCTGCCCAGTAGGCTGCTCAGCGGCACCATTCCCAGCCCCTCCTCCCCTACCCTCAGCCACCACACGGCCATGACTGTGGTTCCACAGAATGCCAGCCATCCCAAGCCTCCCTGCCAGGTGCAGCCCTCCCCTTTGTGGGCTTCTGCTGGTGCTGAGACTGAGCAAATCACTATGGAGCCAGCGACAGCAGCCCTGCCACCATCCTTGCACCTGCAGCTCCCACACAGACAGCCACCCTCGACCCAACTGCCTGGCCTGCAGCTGGGTGACCGAGTGGTCTCAGCAGATGTGGGCTTAGCCCGCCAGGCAGCGCCAGAGCAGGTTGGGCCAGTGCGTGCCTTGAGCAGCCGGCAGCCCAACCAAAGTGCGTGGCCAACACACCGTGGTGGTGTCAATGAGCTTTCTGAGGTGCGCAGCCACATCACCAGCAGCAGCACCTGCAGCACCAGCACCAACAGTCCTCATGCATTGGGCGCTGTGGGACCACCCTCCCCATGGCATGGCAGCAACCCAAGCATGTTGCAGCAACCTCGTGAGGGGCCAGGGGCTGTAGCAGAGGCCGTGGAGGAGGAGTGCTGCACCGCCCCGCCGCCACAGCAGCAGCACACCTGGCTGGGGAGCAGTGTGGGGAAACTTTCCCGCAACAAGACAAGCGCTCGGGCTGAGATCCAGGCTCATGGTGCTGCCTCTGGAGTGGGCAGCCCGTACGGTGCCTCCCCTGCCCCTCACAGCTCCCTGCGGTGCAACACTGGTGATGGTGCCCTCGAAGCACCCTGCAAGCAGCGCCGTGTCAGCACTGTCATGGCAGGTGAGCCTTGAGCCAGCAGGCATGAGTGCACAGGGACCCGAGTGCGCAAGGTGTCTGGGGCAGCCACCCCACCCGCTGCTGTACCTCCAGCTGCTGACATGCTGATCCTGGGTGCCCCGCTGCTGCTGCTCCTTCACAGATGGCAGCGTGTCTGTGACCTCGCACAGCCTCCCCCCACCGCTGACACTGCGCCGCAACATGACCTTCAACAAGCTGACCACTCCACAGCGGCGTGGAAGCTCACGTACCCTCTACCACTCACCACTACACTCCCAGGATGGCAGCATCACTTCTGAAAGCAGCAAGACAAGCAAGGATGCCCACTCCCTTGCCCACTTGGTCAGCCCCATCGTCAAGGTGAGGAGCGAGGACCCTGCCTGCACCAAGCCTTGCACGGCACTGCAACCCTCAACTGATGAGGCAACCCAGCTGATGTCCTGCCGCCGCCTGGCTGATGCCCGCAGATCTTTGTTACTTACCTCCAGGTGGCATGCATGGTGGGTCAACCATTGGTTGCAGCCAGCGCAGCAGCAGCCTGTGGCACAGCACTCTGCTTGTGCAAGTCATGCACACCTGCCTGACTGGCTGGCCTATGTAGCTTGTTGGCTGCTTCTGACCCCAGGTACGCTACGCCCCCCTGAAGCTGCCCAAGCCCATTGAGACAATCATCAACATTGCCATGACCCTCTCCACAGTAAGGCGTGCGTCTTCGCCAGGCCCTGCATCGTGTGTGGTTGCCGCACTTGCTGTGCTGATGGCATGTGTTTGGGTGTAGCACTCATGGCAGTTTGTTGACACAACCAAGTCAATGCATGTTTCATCTGAAGCATCGCACAGTGTGATTCAGCAGCATGATGATGCACCTTGTGTTGCCACTCACTGCTTGCACCATGGCACATCCATAGTGGGCCTCCGCTGCGCGCTGTCTGTTTCCCAGGTGCCTGGCTCTGCTGTTTCCATGGACTGCAGCTTGGCAGACGGCAGTGGTGTGACCAAGGCTGTGCAACGCACCCTGGTTGGTGTGTTCAGCCCCTGGCTGTCCCTAGCTGCAGTGCTCATGATGTTTGTGGTCATGCACCACGGGGCAGCTAGCCTGCGGCGCCTCTTTCCTCAGCGCTTCCAGCAGGAGCAGGAGGAGGAAGAGGACAGCGACAGGCCTTCAGGGCTGCCACCGCTAAAAGACGAGGGCAGGTGGGTGTCAATGCATTGGCCAGCACCACCAATGACACAGCAGTGTGTCACATGTTGCAGCCTGCAGTGTCAGGACACAGCCTACTGCTTGCTTGCTCGCGTTGCTTGCTCACTCGCAGCCCTGTTTGTGTGCATGGTGTGCAGCGGTGACAAGTCAGCTGCCAGGCGGGCGGCCCTGGTCCTGCTGGCAGCCCAGCAAAAGGAGATGTCTGCATCCCTGTGGCTGCGGCTCGTCATCGCCAGCAACACCTCTGTCTTTGTGTTCTTCCCGGTGAGCTCCACAGCTGAGCAGGGGTGCTGCTGCCTCCTGCTTCCTTCCCTGTGCCCGCAAGCCTCACCCCAGCGCTTCTTGTTGTGGGACTGCTGCCCGCAGTCAGCTGTGACCACGCTGTTCAACATCTTCAGCTGCGTGAATGGTGATGGCGAGGACGACAGCAGGCTGGTGGCTGCCTTGGCCCTGCCCCGTGGCACACGGCTCAACCTACAAGGCACCTGGTGGCAGCTGGACATGGAGCAGCGGTGCTTTATGGGCATGCACTACAAGCTGGCCCTGGGCCTGGGAGTGCCTGGACTGCTGCTCATAGCCCTGGGCATCCCTGTGGTCTCCGCCTGGTTCCTGGCCCTAAACAGGCATCGCCTGTACACCGACAAGCAGCTGAAGGCGTGCTGGATGTTCCTATATGCCGACTATATCCCTTCCTGCTTCTACTGGGAGTCCATTGTCATGTTCCGCAAGGCAAGGTCAAGGAAGGAGGCTCAGTGCTGCAGCATGCACAGCCGCCGATTTGTTCTCCTTCAGATCCCAGCCCCAGCAAACCATGCGTCACAGCTGTGCATGGCAGGATAAGGGCTGAGTGGGCTGCTGATGGATGCAGTTTGGTGTGGGCTCTGTGTTGCATGCGACAGCCTGCTGCCCCGCTGCCCTGCTGCCCTGCTGCACATTGCACCAAAGCTGGCCAGAGCCCCTGCCTGCCATGCCCTCTGCCGTGCCCTCTTGCTGCAGGTGGCTATCTCTTCAGCCATGGTGTTCTTGGCTGTGTCTGATGTGGGCGTCCAAGTCTCCACGGGCGCCATCATCGTGCTGCTGTTCCTGGCGTTGCAGTTGGCAGCAGAGGTGTGTTCCTTGCCTTGTGCGCAGGGGCATCATGGCTTTCACTGCAGTTGATGAGCTGGTGACAAGCCCAAAGCAAGAGACTGCAACTACATGCCCTGGACCTCTCATCCCTGCCCCTGCAGCCTTACCCCTGCGTCTTCTGTGCCCCTGCCCCCATGCCTGCAGCCGTACTCCAATCGACTGCTGAACCGGCTGGAGATGAGCAGCCAGGGCGTGGTGCTGACAAACCTGCTGTTGTCGCTGTACCTGACCTACCCAGCCACCCAGCAGGTCAGGCTTGGGCTTGCTTTTGTGTGGTTGCTGCAGCCTGCTGCTTTATAACTCGCTCCGATGTGAGACCGCCTGCTTGGCTTCGCAGCTGGATCTCTTCGAGGGAACCAGAGTGCTTGCCTAGCTAGGGAGCGGTGCTTAGCATTGGTGTCACAATGTGCCATTCACAGCGACAAGGCAACAACCACAGCACATTCTCTACAATGCTCTTGCACACTTTTCCATGTTGTTGTGGCCCAATGCGATCACTCACCACTCCTTTTCCTTCACTTGATGGCTTCACACCGCTCCTCATTGCTGCTGGTTGCAGGACCAGGTGACATCTATGACATTGAGCATGCTCATTCTCATCCTCAACGTACTTCTAGTTCTCCTCTTCATAGCATACCTTTTCAGAGCTGTCCACGACCTCTTGCTCTACCAGGTATGGGTGAAGGGAGCAAACTGCATCATTTCCTTGTGTCTCATATGCGTGTGATGCTCCATCATGAGTAGCACTCACTTGCTGTTGCAGGTGGGCATAGGGCCAGAAGCTGCCTTGTCCATGAATAGGAAAGAGTTGTCTAAATCTCTCAGCAAAACATATGGCCGGTGAGTGGTTACCACGCACAGTGTCTTGTGCCTAACTTAACAACTTTAGAGCAACGTTGCATTGGTCGTGGTGGTGGCTCTCAATGCAGGTTTGCGCCATTGATCTCTTGGCCATTGCGCTGGACTCTACAATTGAAGCAACTACTTGCTCCTCTGCTTAAAGCAATGGCAACCATGTTGGAGTCAGCCGGTAGAAAGGTCCAATTGCATCTGGCTTTATAAAAGATGGTTAGTGAAGCGGCTGACGTTGTTTGCATCACTACAAGTCTCGTCAAGGCATCACACAGGCAATGATCTGACTTGATACATTGAAGGGCACAACCTGGACATCATTCCTACCAATGTCATGTATCCCACACCACAGACTGAGCAATGGTACATGCAATGGCACTGATTGCCCTAGCCTTGTTGCTGCCTTCATAGACTTCAATCATGCTTATGCTCACATACCACGTCACTGGTTGTGGCAACAACTGCACATCTTGGTGCAATTTCCTCGACATCTCTTGCATGCAGTGATTGGCCTGTATGGCCAACTACATGCTAGTGAATGGCAACGGTAGTTAAGCCCGTGTCATGCATAACAAGGGTGTCAAGCAACAATGCCCACTGAATCCAAGAGCTTTGCCACTGCGGGGGGCGGAGGTTTTTGTGTGAGTGGCATGCCCGTCACACACGTGATGCACGTTGTTGACCTAATGTTGATGTCAAGCACAGCCAATGGATCACAGAACATGATAGATGCGTCAGAGCCATATGCTGAGCATGAGCACACAACAACCTTGCCAAATCCAAATTTTTCATAGCACAGCCCACACACACGAGCTTGACCTCACATATCATGGCGGCGAACCTACTTCAACTGCAAAGGCTGGCTTGGGTGGCATGATGGGTGCAGTGTGTTGCAGTGCTGCTTTGAACCCAGTATGTGTGTATTTTGAATGTGCATGCAGATCTTTCCAGCCCTGCATGCGAGATCTAGTTTTGTCATGTCTTACTTTGTCATGACAGTTGTTAGTTGTTCTTGGCTAACTTATAGCTGAGCGCGGCTAGTGAACGGGATGCACGGAGACTGGGACTCTTGATCGGATGACTGGTTCAGTGACGTAGGAATGCGATGAGAAGTGTTTAACTGATGCCATCTTCTTGACGATGTAAGTACAAAGCACTGCCACGCTAGTCGGAAGCTGTTTACGAGTACGTAGTCAGCCACAGCGGCATTGTGTATTTGGCGGCTGCAGCCGGATTTTAGCTCGCAGCCAGCCATGCATTCTGACCGCACAGCAGCACTGTAGACCTGTACAGTACTCTAGACCCCATGAGTACTGTAGACCTCTACAGTACTTTAGGGATCATGAGTACTGTAGACCACTACAGTACTCTAGTGACCATGATTACTGTAGACCTCTACAGTACTCTAGACCCCATGAGTACTGTAGCACAGTGCACAAATCAGTAGTGGGACTCTTGGTGATACTTGTGCTGTGTTGCATGCCCTTGCACGGCCAGCGTCACTCAGGTAAAAGATGGCACTACTGGTGCCACCTACGTGTAGCTGGCTGGCTTCCATTGTCCACATGCAAGCCAACGCACTTGAAAAAAAATACAACTCCCAATGGCTGAGGAGTCCAGTCCAGTCGATATTGAGAATAGTCCAGTCCGTACTGAAATTTATCTAGTCAATACTGAAAGTTCCAGTCAGTACTGCCTGGCGGCTCTTTCAGTACTGATAGCGATAGTTCTGTATCTCCTCAGCCCAATGTTTCTTCACTTTTAGGAACCAATAGTTCTTTATTACTTTTGGTGCATAGGCAGACAGTCTTCGGGGGCGGACTCCTGGGTAGCACCCCAAAAGCGAATTCAGGAGTTAAGTACCAGTTAACAATGATGCAGATGCAGCTAGCAGCTGCAGGGTGCTCACCTCACGCCATGGGCAATTGTCTGGCTGTACTAGCAAGTGCAGGGCTGACAAGCAAGCTAGCTGCTGACTTGCCCCACCCTTCCTTGGGTGCCAGCCTGGCTGCAGCCCTGGCCCCCCCTGCCCAGCCCCCTGCCCAGCCATAACGTGTTAGTACTTGATGGAGACACTTGTTCCAATGCAGACACATGTTCATGTTGCTTACATATGGTAGAAGAGAAACACATGTAAGGGGCTGTCTATGCACTGCCCTTCAGCCATACTGCTGCCACTCCCGAGCCCCTAGCATCACAGCTGCTCCTACCTGGCACCACAACTAGCAATGCAGGGTAGCTATGCACGAGGTGGATAACTTTCTGATGACATGTGCTTTGTCTACATCGACAGCGGTCGCAAGGGCGGGTCATAGTGCTATGCATGCTATGCATACAACATGTCTGTTATGCATACAACATGGTCATCACAAGCAACATAACAAGCATCATAACAAGCAACATAACATGACAAGGGCGGGGCGGGGCGGGGCGGGGCGGGGCGGGGCGGGGCGGGGCGGGGCGGGGCGGGGCGGGGCGGGGCGGGGCGGGGCGGGGCGGGGCGGGGCGGGGCGGGGCGGGGCGGGGCGGGGCGGGGCGGGGCGGGGCGGGGCGGGGCGGGGCGGGGCGGGGCGGGGCGGGGCGGGGCGGGGCGGGGCGGGGCGGGGCGGGGCGGGGCGGGGCGGGGCGGGGCGGGGCGGGGCGGGGCGGGGCGGGGCGGGGCGGGGCGGGGCGGGGCGGGGCGGGGCGGGGCGGGGCGGGGCGGGGCGGGGCGGGGCGGGGCGGGGCGGGGCGGGGCGGGGCGGGGCGGGGCGGGGCGGGGCGGGGCGGGGCGGGGCGGGGCGGGGCGGGGCGGGGCGGGGCGGGGCGGGGCGGGGCGGGGCGGGGCGGGGCGGGGCGGGGCGGGGCGGGGCGGGGCGGGGCGGGGCGGGGCGGGGCGGGGCGGGGCGGGGCGGGGCGGGGCGGGGCGGGGCGGGGCGGGGCGGGGCGGGGCGGGGCGGGGCGGGGCGGGGCGGGGCGGGGCGGGGCGGGGCGGGGCGGGGCGGGGCGGGGCGGGGCGGGGCGGGGCGGGGCGGGGCGGGGCGGGGCGGGGCGGGGCGGGGCGGGGCGGGGCGGGGCGGGGCGGGGCGGGGCGGGGCGGGGCGGGGCGGGGCGGGGCGGGGCGGGGCGGGGCGGGGCGGGGCGGGGCGGGGCGGGGCGGGGCGGGGCGGGGCGGGGCGGGGCGGGGCGGGGCGGGGCGGGGCGGGGCGGGGCGGGGCGGGGCGGGGCGGGGCGGGGCGGGGCGGGGCGGGGCGGGGCGGGGCGGGGCGGGGCGGGGCGGGGCGGGGCGGGGCGGGGCGGGGCGGGGCGGGGCGGGGCGGGGCGGGGCGGGGCGGGGCGGGGCGGGGCGGGGCGGGGCGGGGCGGGGCGGGGCGGGGCGGGGCGGGGCGGGGCGGGGCGGGGCGGGGCGGGGCGGGGCGGGGCGGGGCGGGGCGGGGCGGGGCGGGGCGGGGCGGGGCGGGGCGGGGCGGGGCGGGGCGGGGCGGGGCGGGGCGGGGCGGGGCGGGGCGGGGCGGGGCGGGGCGGGGCGGGGCGGGGCGGGGCGGGGCGGGGCGGGGCGGGGCGGGGCGGGGCGGGGCGGGGCGGGGCGGGGCGGGGCGGGGCGGGGCGGGGCGGGGCGGGGCGGGGCGGGGCGGGGCGGGGCGGGGCGGGGCGGGGCGGGGCGGGGCGGGGCGGGGCGGGGCGGGGCGGGGCGGGGCGGGGCGGGGCGGGGCGGGGCGGGGCGGGGCGGGGCGGGGCGGGGCGGGGCGGGGCGGGGCGGGGCGGGGCGGGGCGGGGCGGGGCGGGGCGGGGCGGGGCGGGGCGGGGCGGGGCGGGGCGGGGCGGGGCGGGGCGGGGCGGGGCGGGGCGGGGCGGGGCGGGGCGGGGCGGGGCGGGGCGGGGCGGGGCGGGGCGGGGCGGGGCGGGGCGGGGCGGGGCGGGGCGGGGCGGGGCGGGGCGGGGCGGGGCGGGGCGGGGCGGGGCGGGGCGGGGCGGGGCGGGGCGGGGCGGGGCGGGGCGGGGCGGGGCGGGGCGGGGCGGGGCGGGGCGGGGCGGGGCGGGGCGGGGCGGGGCGGGGCGGGGCGGGGCGGGGCGGGGCGGGGCGGGGCGGGGCGGGGCGGGGCGGGGCGGGGCGGGGCGGGGCGGGGCGGGGCGGGGCGGGGCGGGGCGGGGCGGGGCGGGGCGGGGCGGGGCGGGGCGGGGCGGGGCGGGGCGGGGCGGGGCGGGGCGGGGCGGGGCGGGGCGGGGCGGGGCGGGGCGGGGCGGGGCGGGGCGGGGCGGGGCGGGGCGGGGCGGGGCGGGGCGGGGCGGGGCGGGGCGGGGCGGGGCGGGGCGGGGCGGGGCGGGGCGGGGCGGGGCGGGGCGGGGCGGGGCCACTAGCAGCCACTAGCAGCCATTAACTAGATCCGACTCAAACAGTGTTATTGGGCTGTGTGGAGTAAACCCAGTGCACATGGCACATGAGCCCGCCTACCACCTACAGTATTGCCTGACCCGAGGGCTATGATGTAGAGTTGGCATGACGAAACATGCACTAATGTAAGCTGAAGATAGCTCAACAAAGGGGGCACACATTACTGTGCCTCAGCAGGCTGCTGCTGCTGGGCCTTGGGTGGCATGTCTCACAGCCGCTTGTACCCCAGGCCAGGGTACTCCTTGCCCTTGGCTGGCAGAGCTCCCTGCTCTGGCCAGTAGCACAGCTCCAGCGGGCGCCACCTGCTCTCCCCAATGCGCTGCATGTTCTGCGCTGTGTTGCAGTCCCTGTCCAGCCACCTGCCTGGCTGCGGTGCTGGCTTGGCTTTGGCAGCCTTGCCCTTGACCTTGCCCTTGGTGGGCTCAGCTGCCGGCTTGCTGCGCTTGGCTGGAGGGAGTGTTGGGCCCTGGCTCTGAGGCTGCTGGCTGTGTGGCTGCCTGGCTGCTGCGTGGGGCCTGTGGGGGCCTGCGGGGGGCCACTACAGGGCACCACATTAGGCCCCGCACTGGCTGGCCACGCTCCTGGCTCCAGGTTGGGCGCACCAGGCGGGGTTCCACCTGCCCTGCTGGGGGCTTCCAGCCTGCAGGCCTTGTGGCACTGAGTTTGTCCAGCTCCTCCTCAAAGGGTTGCTGGCCATTCACTGCTGAGCTGACCCGGCTGGTGCGGTGCTCATCCACAAGCACCACCGTGCCCCGCCGCTGGCCTGCGCCCCTGGGCCTGCACACCACCTTGCAGCAGGCACGCAGCACCGCATCAACACCCCACCCACCCCCAGTGCCAATGGTAGCTGCACCAAAGAACACCACCACACTCCTACAACTTAGTCCCTGCGTTTGTCCCTGCGTTCTACCGACCTTGTCCGATCGGGCTGAAATTTTGATAGATGGTAGTTTGCAGAGAATAAAACATATTTTACAGAAAAATATGTTAAAAAAATCAAAGGCGGCTGTTGCCAGAGGGGGGGGGCAGCAGGAGGGGTGGGCAGCCCAAGGGGTGCACCGGCACCATCACCTGCACCTGCCTCTTACTCATCCCCATGCAGGCCGGCCAATGTGGGCTGGGGGTGGGAGGAGGTGGGTGAGGGTGGGAGGGCGGGGCTGGGGCTGGGAGGGGGTGGGATGCAGGATGGGAGGGCGGGGCTGGGGCTGTAAGGGGGTATGAGGAGGTAGGAAGACTATGCTAGGCCCGGGAGGGGTTGGGGGAGCAGGGGATGCGAGGGGATGCGAGGGGTGCTAGGGGACAGGGTCCGGGCCGTCGGAGTAGGCTAGTCATTACTGCAAGGCAAAGTCATTTGCAACAGGCGTACTCAATGAAATGCGATGCTTTCTTCTCCAAAAGCTGTGTCGTTGAGTAAGGAACAAAGTAATAGAGCCAGAATCTAGATATTCACTGTGGTCAGCTCACAACATGCCAGTTTGCGGAAGGGGGTCCCTTGTTCCGTGTGACTGGCTAGAGAGAACCGCACCTCCCACATAATGCAACGCGTTTGTTGCAATGTCGCTCTATTTCTTGCCCAACGATGGTCTTCCGGCACCGCCTGCACCAATGAAAGGCTCGCGGAGCCAGCCTGGCGGGCTGAAATGTGATTGTACTTCCGGCTCGATGCCAAGCGCAGTTCCATCATTGGTGTCGCTACTCACCACCAGAACAACCGGCAGTGAGCAGCCCGCGATCGCCGGCATGGCCTCACTCGCAAGAGTAAACGCGCCGCTTGCCAGGAGACGCACGTTGATTCGCAGGTGCCAATGCGAAAATAAGCTATCGAAAACGGTGCAGTATTGATACCCTTTTCCCACTGGCGCGCCGAAATGTATTAATTTAAATTAATAAGATTCCTCCCGGTCGACTGGTCCCACAGTCGTTCCCGCACGTCCCGCTCGTACCGTTCGTCCCGTTTATTGCTGGTTGGCCTCTCATCCATGCCAAATGGATGCGCTGCTGGATTTTGCGGCTGGCTGGAATGCTATGGATGTCGATGGGGATAGCGATAACGAGGAGCTAATCGCGGTTCTGCGATGGCGTGAGGTTGTGAACATCAGCTTGCTGACCTACTTCATGATTGCGCGTGGAGCAGCGTGATTCCCTGGTTCATGACAACCATACACAGAGGCTGGCCAAAATCTGATGGGCCTGATTCGCCGGTTCTCCCGGTTCCGCGCTCGAACACGCGCGCTTCCTTCCATGCACCGTCCTTTGCGTGCGTATTGGTGGTGTGGGGCAGCATGGGGCAGCGCGTCACGTTCCGACAGCTGAGATCTGGCCCCCGCCTGTCACGCACTTTTTGACCCTCCCGGCAACTAAGGTGCCGCTTGCACCGCTGCAGCACGGAACGCGCGCGAGTCAGCCCCTTCTAGACACCTCGGTAGGTGCCCGATGTGGCGCAGCCTTTGCGCCCCGTTTGCTCGTTCGCTCAGGCCGCGGCCTTGCGGCAAAATTCGCGTTGGCTGGGTTGATCCTGTTGATCCATGGCCTCATGTGCCCAGATCCCACCGCACACCACCGACCCCAATGGCCAAACTGACCACTGGGGCTGCTGGGCAGTCAACCAAGGCTTCCGGGCAAATTCCTCGGCCAGCAGCACCGAAAATGCTATCAAATCTATCAGGTTTAGGCCAGCCTGTGTGTACATCGGCACTCAGGAGCCACCCAATAACACGCGACATGTTCGTGAAGGCCCGGTTCGCACTCGCAAATTCTCGATTTAAATTATTCTCGGCCAACCGACGCACTTTTTCCCGTTCCGAGCCACTGGCTGCGTAGATGTTCGTTGTGACCCTATTTCCCGCATTGACAGCAGCCATGCGAGCTGCTCAGCAGCCCAAAAGGAGACAGCGAGGGGCGGTCGGTTTCGTCGGTTCGTGCACTTTAACGACGTTACGCTTCATCATTCTAGCCTCCTTTTCGCCGCGTTTGAACCGGGGCTAGAATGATGAAGAATGACGGGTCAGTTGAATCAGGTTTCAGGTGATGGAATCTTTCGAGCAGGGTAGCCGAGCAGTGGCGACAAATGCAGCAGGTCAACCCGATGCTTCTGGGTCAGATGCACGCCCAGCTACAACTCTTATTACGGGCTCGAGCACAGGCTCAAGCACAGGCGCTAGCTCAAGCCCCGCAGACAATGTCGCCGGATACAACCCGCATTGTGGCACCGGAGGCAAGGTACCTGAGCGCGAGTGCCAAACGTTCACCGGCACTGAGCTCTCGAGTCCTGATGTGGGGCTCGAGCTGACGCGTGAGCCAGTCGAATGTGCCTCGCCCCGTCATGAACAACCGGACGTACTGATTGTCATCGACGAGACGTTGGCCGTTGGAGTCATCTGCCAAGAGGACGGCGCTTAAAAACGGCAAGGACCGGGGCCTGACAGTCCAACGCCTTCTGCGATTTACGAGCAGGTGATGCGACGATAGTTAGGACAAGTAGGTGGAGACAACATGTTGGACATGTGGCTACGGCATCCTACCGTACTGGTGGGCGCCCTTGCGCAAGCACAACCATGACCATAAGGTCTTCGAACTCTCGCCGTCGTCGGTCATCATCAGCAATCTCATCTTCGCGAAGACGCTCCCACTCCTCCTCCTCTGCGTCCCTATCCAGCCTTACCCAGCCTTACACCACTAGCCGCCCGTCAACGAAGCCAGCCAGCTAAAGCGCGACAGTTAACCAGATAACTGCCAACGACATCGAATCTTGAAAAACGAATCGAGTGCGAACCGGGCCGAAATGTTCGTGAAATGTTCGCAGACACGAATGGTACACTCGTCCCAGGATGGTTGGTTGCTCCTGCTTCGTTGCTATGCGTGCCTGGGCTCCGCGTGACTAGGCCCCGACCTGGCTGCGGCTGGACCCTGAAGAAATGGGTTACCGTACTCTCTCTTTCGATTCGCGTCCCCGAATTGTTTTTTTAGCCTCGCGAAGTCGCGAACGAGTAAACAATGTGAATTTTTACAAAATGCGTAAATGATGCTGCGATGGACCGCTTCGTGCTCCGTGGCATCAGTGCCGATGGCGCAGCCGAGAATTTGCTACGCCAGGTTGACCAACATGATGAAATGCTCCATCGAAGGGCTCTCGATCTTAGCATTGGGATCGGGCTAGCCCGCAACCCAGCCGCGTCAAGAACAAGCCTAAGCCAGCCCCAACAGGACAAGCCACGCCCACTCCCACACACAAGCAGGCACGGTTGGTGTACAACACCAGCAGCAGCGCCAACAGCAGCAGCGCTATCACAAGCAGCGCAGGCAACAGCAGCGGCGACGACGGTAGCAACGATGATGGCAGTGCCAGCAGCGAGGGGTGGGTAGGTAGCAAGTTAGCAGCCGGGGTGGCTGGCTGCAAGAAGTCAGCTGTTGGGGTGGTTGGCAAGGCCAAGGCAGCAGCCGGGGTGGCTGGCCGCACCAGGTCAGCATCTGGGGTGGCTGGCCAAACCGGGGCAGCAGCTCGGGTGGCTGGCCGCACCAAGTCAGCTACTGGGGTATTTGCCTTGGCCAAAGCTACAGCATGGGTGACTGCAAGGGCACGCAAGTTTGAGTATTCAGAGGAAGATGCAGAGATATGCCGGCACTACAAGCAGCCACAGGAGCACCATGACTTCATTGGGGAGGTTCAGTGCCCTATCTAGTGCACAGTCAAGACTTGGTAACTTGGTGCACGGTGACACTACCCTTGCATAATTTTAACTTTTTAGGCTTTAACTTGGTGCTTTTAGGCTTTAACTTGGTGACCGGGAAGCTTGACATGGTGACCTGTGCAAGAAGTGTTTAAACCATGGCGGATTGACATGTTATGCAAGGGATGGCTGTCTAGAATATTGATAAGCACATCCACATCCTCAAAACTGTGTTTTGCTGCTAACTTTGCATCGGAAAAAAGTAAACCATTTTTTTTGGGGTCGGGAAAGAGTATTTGATTTTAGTTTTCGGGGCCTCGCGAATCGAAATAGATAGTACGGTATTCTGGAAAAGTTCAAACGAGAAAGAATGCATTACACCCCAATAAGACCGCCTCACACCGTTCAAACTATGAAAAAACCACGCTCTCAAGGGCTGCGGGCTTGCCAAGAATACAAGAGAAAGCTGAAACAATTTACTGCGGGGTCAGAACGTGAATGGACCGAGGCAGTGGCGAGAGGTTCGGAAGGTTCCGTTGACCGGTAGCCTCGCCAATGGGAAAAGGGTATGAATGAGTGTTTGCATGAAGATTACCAACCCTATGTTCCTGACCGTAGATACAGGTTCATGTACCTTCATGCATGCAAAGATAAACATGTCTGAAAGATATCGGACAGGTCAGCAACCCAAAGGAAGCACGGGGCGTTGTATTAAAAGAGCGTAGGTAAAACCAACATGTCGTTATGTGTGCAGTCATACTAAGTTCCCCAAGATAACACTCAAGTAACGACAAAACTGGTAAAGGATACACGGGTTAACCGTTTGCTACATGCAAGTCGATGGGCCCAACATCACACTTGAAGAGTTGAAGACTTGCGGTCTATGCTCACCAATACCAAGCACCATGTCATGAGTGCAGCCCTGAAAATTGGAAGCAAGGATGGATTGCAGAGAGTTAGCAACTACACTCTTATGATTGCAGTGTCAACTGAGGGTATTGTTCATATTCGAGCATACAACATGGAGGGGGTGGGTTGTTGCTTGGCAGTAATGGGGCCAAGCAACAGCCAACCTCATGCACTAGGCAGTATGCCCAATGCATCAACAGGCTTAGGATCTAAGCATGAGTGGCCAAGCGTGGTAGCATTGCATTGCCATACACCTACCCACATGCCCTTGTACTCAATACATGATACACATACCTTGCACTCCAGGCATGTGACTGGCAGCCACTTGAGCACAGCTGTCACCGTACAAGTTACTTAACATTCTGAGAGCTTGGATGCTTGCTAGCAGAGGATGATTGCATGTGGGGGCTGAGCCTCTCCACACTTAGCTTCAAGGGCCTGAAGCTGGTCGCATAGGTTGAGAAAGCTAGAGGACTTCATCCCCTCACTCCTTGTGACTGGTGAGTTGTGTGCTGCTCGGGCTGCAGAGGTGGGCAGGGGAGGCCATGTGGGGACTCCCACAAGAGTCCATCAGCGACGCTTGTCTGGTGTGCACACGTACCCCATGTGACGAACTTCGGGGAATTTGGAGCGACCCCAGGCCCGAGATCATGGGGGCAGAAGTACGCCGCTTACTCGACATTTGAGCCCCCTTCGAGCTGCTCACCATGCTGGCATGGCGTGACCCAGGCGACATGGGGTTCCGAAGCCCACTTGAACCTTGGGTATGCAGAGTGTTGCGCGAAGACCTGTCCGCCAATTGAGCCTCCAATGCCTCTTTGCGGCCACAGAAGAGCGTGTTGGCTATGCCATGCTCAACCGCACTCAAAACACGAGCGGGCAGATCACTATGCAGGATGAGTCCAAGGCGCAGTGGCACCGCGAGCAGAGGTGCAAACCTGCAAACACCACACCTCAGGATCGGTGATATTTGGGATTTTGCATATCAGAGCCCGGAAGTGGGTACAATAGTACAACCTACACAAGTCATAGGCGAGGCTTCGCCCAACGTAAGATTTCCAGAAAAGCTGCGTGGCGGCTAGCTGAGTACAAAAAGAAAGCGGGGCTCGATGTGATGCAGGCATACCCAATTGTGGCATAGCAAGGCAGCTGCTCCTTCCAATAGACGTCTGATGCATGATTGGCAATAAGTGTATAGACACATGCTTGCATAAAGGGAACTGGACATTGACATCCTGAATCTTGCAGTCTGTAGAGACGCTGACTTGTTGTTGTCTACTGGTGATAATAATGCCCATGATGAGAAAGACAGGTGCGGACGGGAAGATGTGCAATCAGCTGATGTTGGCTGCTCATGGCACAAACCAACTCCCGCCAACTCTTTGTTGCTTACCGGCCATAGGTCGTGCTCAAGTAATGGGAAAGGTCCTTGCTGCTTAGGGCCTTGGCATTGCGGCGCTCCAACCCGGCCTGGTGCAGAGGTCAAATACGGCAGGGTGTGAGGACAGTGCACATGTACAGGAGATCAGTTTGACATGACTTCACTTGCACCAGGTCACTTAATGTGCAAGCTCTTCCAGGCGTTTCCAACATTGATTTATGTTTAGGAAGGCGGCAAAGGTTAGTGATGGCCGCCCTGACACATGGCACAAGAAGTGCTGCCAACTGCGAATGCAGGTTTTTTGGCTGTGTGCCGAGCATGGGAACATGATGTCAGCCATATCTTAGACTACCATCCAGGTTCAATGGCTGGCCTACAGCTATGCCACCTACGCTAAGCTCTCTCCAGCAGAGCACTGTATTACAGCTCAACTCAGATGGGAAACGCTTGTCCCATGTAGCAGTGCAAACAACAATTGAAGCGGACTCGTTGGCAGCCCATTTGCAGCATGCCCTAAGCGAGCCGCAGCCAAGACGCATGGCATTGTGGTTCGACAGTGCGGCATCAGCAGCCTGGCTTAGCGGTGGCAGCTGTTGTAGTGTATGCAGCCCAGCCGTGTCGATGGGTGCCTGGCGGTTTCACAGCGAAGAGGACAGCCGAGAGACAGCAGGCGATACCAGACAGCGACCAGGGGGTGAGCCTGTTGGACCTGGCAGGCTAGATGTGAAGGGATGTCATCCAATAACACTTCAGGCACACCCTCAAACATCAAGTGATGGAGTGCTAGATGGAGGCAGGTGGGACGTGAGGTCATCATCACCCATAATCACCCCTACTTCATAGGGCACAGCGGCAGCTTATGTTCCTGCATGGCATTGTGCCAGACTGGTTGCTGCCTACAGCTGTGTCGGCTTATGCTGATGTATGTATCCTTATAGGAGGTGCCCTTTGAACCTTAGGAGGTGCCCGTTGGAGGTGCCCTCTGGAGGTTCCCTTTGTAGGTGCCCTTTGTAGGTGCCCTTTGGACGTGCGAGAGTGACACATGGGTATGAGCTGGTATGAGCTGGTATGAGCCTAGTGCCGCAATGCCTCCGAGGAAGCGGCCAAGTACCGCGGAGCAAGAGCCGTGTCCGACTGAAAGCCCGTAGTGGTGGTGTGGTCCGCTGCAACTGTGCAGTCCGGTGAGCTCCACGCTGTGCGAGTTCACATCGCTGCTGTTCATGCCAGCGCAGGTCCTCGCACCCCTCCAGGCAAACAACGCAAGGAGCGAAGGGAGGAATTGAAGACCCAACGACGACAGGTACGCACGGGGGCGCATACTGCAGAACGCTGTGTAAGCTGTTGTATGCTGGCACATGCTCATCGTGGGCTGCAGGTCTAATGCGTCGCTGCAGGTCGTGAAGGTCCCGGGTGGCGCTGTGCTACGCGGCTGCAAGAAAAACAAGCGGAAGCTAGGGGCTGAAGTGGCCAACAGCCCTGTGAGAGGCAGCTGAACAAACACAGAGCCACCAGGCCTGCGGACTGGAAGCCCCCAGCAGGGCAGGTGGAACCCCGTTTATTGCGCCCAGCCTGGAGCCAGCAGCGTGACCAGCCAGTGAGGGGCCTCATGTGGTGCCCAGTAGTAGCTCCCCGCAAGCCCCCACAGGCCCCACGCAGCAGCCAGGCAGCCACACTGCCAGTAGCCTCAGAGTCGGGGCCCAGCACTCCCCCGCCAACCCAGCGCAGCAAGCGCACCAAGGCTGAGCCGGCAGCTGAGCCCACCAAGGGCAAGGGCAAGGCCCAAGGCAAGGCTGCCAAGGCGAAGCCAGCTCCACAGCCTGGCAGGTGGCTGGACAGGGACTGCAATGCAGCGCTGAACATGCAGCGCATTGGGGAGAGCAAGTGGCGCCCACTGGAGTTGTGCTACTGGCCAGAGCAGGGGAAGCTACCAGCCAAGGGCAAGGAGTACCCAGGCTTGGGTGCAAGCGGGTGCGAGACAAGCATCCCAAGACCCAGCCTGCTGTGGCACAGTAGTGTGTGCCCCCCCCTCTTGAGGTGTCATTAGCTTACATTAGTGCATGTTTAGTCACGCCAACTCTACATCATAGCCCTCCGGGGTCAGGCAATAGTGTAGGTGGTAGGTGACCATGAACATGTGTATGCCATGTCTATGCCATGAGCATGCCATGCGATGGGAACACTCCACACAGACAAAAGCACCGTTTTGTAGTGGTCACACTTAGTGTTTCGACTGCAATGAGGGCTCTAGGTTGAGGGCTAAGGTGCTGGATGGAGGCTACAATCTAACGTCAATTACAGAGGCTACAGAGGGAGCGGCGATGAGAGGGACGACAGGCATGGAGCTGCCAGGAAAGAAGCAAGTGCAGCTAAACCTTCCGTGAGCAGCATCTCCCCATAGCAGGGGGCTGTCTTTGTGTGCCCGTGTCTTGCAGCTTTATTCTACACCTCCCCCACACTCGCAACCTACCCCCTGCCGACCAGCTCCCAGTACCAGCCATACAACACACACAGTACAGCTGGCAGCACCGCCTGCAAGGCAGCGCTGATATATGTATCTTCACACAGAAGAAGCCTCCCCAAACCTTCGTCGAGGTGCAGCAAGGCAGTGTGTGAGGGGGATGCTGCTGACAAAAGTGCTGGTGGTGAGGTGAGGCATTGCATGTGTGCGGTCACCATGGTGATCATAGGCCTCTTACCTGGAACAGCAGCAAGTCATGCAAAGCCCTGCCCAGGTACCAAAGGAAGAGGAGCACAAGGACCACGTTGATGATGAGGATGGCAAGGCTCAGCGTTATCGGCGTCGCAATGCTCTGCTAACAACAGTGGCACATTGCTCTTGCAGCCGACATGCAGGAAGGCCACATTAGGCACATGCACAACGAGAAGGATGGCCACATCAGGCACATGCACAAAGAGAAGAACTAGAAGTACGTTGAGGATGAGAATGAGCATGCTCAATGTCATAGATGTCACCTGATCCTGCAACCAGCAGCAATGAGGAGCGGGGTGAAGCCATCAAGTGAAGCCATCGAGTGAATCGCATTGGGCCACAACAGCATGGAAAAGTGTGCAAGAGCATTTCAGAAAATGTGCTGTGGTTGTTGCCTTGTCGCTGTGAACGGCACATTGTGACACCAATGCTAAGCACCGCTCCCTAGCTAGGCAAGCACTCTGGTTCCCTCGAGGAGACCCAGCTGCGAAGCCAAGCAGGCGGTCTCACATCGGAGCGACTAATAAATCAGCAGGCTGCAGCAACCACACAAAAGCAAGCCCAAGCCTGACCTGCTGGGTGGCTGGGTAGGTCAGGTACAGCGACAACAGCAGGTTTGTCAGCACCACGCCCTGGCTGCTCATCTCCAGCCGGTTCAGCAGTCGATTGGAGTACGGCTGCAGGCATGGGGGCAGTGGCACAGAAGTCGCAGGGGTGAGGCTGCAGGGGCAGGGATGAGAGGTCCAGGGCATGTAGTTGCAGTCTCTTGCTTTGGGCTTGTCACCAGCTCATCAACTGCAGTGAAAGCCATGATGCCCCTGCGCACAAGGCAAGGAACACACCTCTGCTGCCAACTGCAATGCCAGGAACAGCAGCACGATGATGGCGCCCGTGGAGACTTGGACGCCCACATCAGACACAGCCAAGAACACCATGGCTGAAGAGATAGCCACCTGCAGCAAGAGAGCACGGCAGAGGGCATGGCAGGCATGGGCTCTGGCCAGCGCTGGTGCAGTGTGCAGCAGGGCAGCAGGGCAGCGGGGCAGCAGCTGTCGCATGCAACACAGAGCCCACACCATACTGCATCCATCAGCAGTCCACTCAACCCTTATCCTGCCATGCACAGCTGTGACGCATGGTTTGCTGGGGTTGGGATCTGAAGGAGAACAAATCGGCGGCTGTGCATGCTGCAGCACTGAGCCTCCTTCCTTGACCTTGCCTTGCGGAACATGACAATGGACTCCCAGTAGAAGCAGGAAGGGATATAGTCGGCATATAGGAACATCCAGCACGCCTTCAGCTGCTTGTCGGTGTACAGGCGATGCCTGTTTAGGGCCAGGAACCAGGCGGAGACCACAGGGATGCCCAGGGCTATGAGCAGCAGTCCAGGCACTCCCAGGCCCAGGGCCAGCTTGTAGTGCATGCCCATAAAGCACCGCTGCTCCATGTCCAGCTGCCACCAGGTGCCTTGTAGGTTGAGCCGTGTGCCACGGGGCAGGGCCAAGGCAGCCACCAGCCTGCTGTCGTCCTCGCCATCACCATTCACGCAGCTGAAGATGTTGAACAGCGTGGTCACAGCTGACTGCGGGCAGCAGTCCCACAACGACAAGCGCTGGGGTAAGGCTTGCGGGCACAGGGAAGGAAGCAGGAGGCAGCAGCACCCCTGCTCAGCTGTGGAGCTCACCGGGAAGAACACAAAGACAGAGGTGTTGCTGGCGATGACGAGCCGCAGCCACAGGGATGCAGACATCTCCTTTTGCTGGGCTGCCAGCAGGACCAGGGCCGCCCGCCTGGCAGCTGACTTGTCACCGCTGCACACCATGCACACAAACAGGGCTGCGAGTGAGCAAGCAACGCAAGCAAGCAAGCAGTAGGCTGTGTCCTGACACTGCAGGCTGCAACATCTGGCACACTGCTGTGTCATTAGTGGTGCTGGCCAATGCATTGACACCCACCTGCCCTCGTTTTTTAGCGGTGGCAGCCCTGAAGGCCTGTCGCTGTCCTCTTCCTCCTCCTGCTCCTGCTGGAAGCGCTGAGGAAAGAGGCGCCGCAGGCTAGCTGCCCCGTGGTGCATGACCACAAACATCATGAGCACTGCAGCTAGGGACAGCCAGGGGCTGAACACACCAACCAGGGTGCGTTGCACAGCCTTGGTCACACCACTGCCGTCTGCCAAGCTGCAGTCCATGGAAACAGCAGAGCCAGGCACCTGGGAAACAGACAGCGCGCAGCGGAGGCCCACTATGGATGTGCCATGGTGCAAGCAGTGAGTGGCAACACAAGGTGCATCATCATGCTGCTGAATCACACTGTGCAATGCTTCAGATGAAACATGCATTGACTTGGTTGTGTCAACAAACTGCCATGAGTGCTACACCCAAACACATGCCATCAGCACAGCAACTGCGGCAACCACACACGATGCAGGGCCTGGCGAAGACGCACGCCTTACTGTGGAGAGGGTCATGGCAATGTTGATGATTGTCTCAATGGGCTTGGGCAGCTTCAGGGGGGCGTAGCGTACCTGGGGTCAGAAGCAGCCAACAAGCTACATAGGCCAGCCAGTCAGGCAGGTGTGCATGACTTGCACAAGCTGAGTGCTGTGCCACAGGCTGCTGCTGCGCTGGCTGCAACCAATGGTTGACCCACCATGCATGCCACCTGGAGGTAAGTAACAAAGATCTGCGGGCATCAGCCAGGCGGCGGCAGGACATCAGCTGGGTTGCCTCATCAGTTGACAGTGCAGTGCTGTGCAAGGCTTGGTGCAGGCAGGGTCCTCGCTCCTCACCTTGACGATGGGGCTGACCAAGTGGGCAAGGGAGTGGGCATCCTTGCTTGTCTTGCTGCTTTCAGAAGTGATGCTGCCATCCTGGGAGTGTAGTGGTGAGTGGTAGAGGGTACGTGAGCTTCCACGCCGCTGTGGGGTGGTCAGCTTGTTGAAGGTCATGTTGCGGCGCAGTATCAGCGGTGGGGGGAGGCTGTGCGAGGTTACAGACACGCTGCCATCTGTGAAGGAGCAGCAGCAGCGGGGCACCCAGGATCAACATGTCAGCAGCTGGAGGTACAGCAGTGGGTGGGGTGGCTGCCCCAGACACCTTGCGCACTCGGGTCCCTGTGCACTCATGCCTGCTGGCTCGAGGCTCACCTGCCATGACAGTGCTGACACGGCGCTGCTTGCAGGGTGCTTCGAGGGCACCATCACCAGTGTTGCACCGCAGGGAGCTGTGAGGGGCAGGGGAGGCACCGTACGGGCTGCCCACTCCAGAGGCAGCGCCATGAGCCTGGATCTCAGCCCGAGCGCTTGTCTTGTTACGGGAAAGTTTCCCCACACTGCTCCCCAGCCAGGTGTGCTGCTGTTGTGGCGACGGGGCGGTGCAGCACTCCTCCTCCACGGCCTCTGCTACAGCCCCTGGCCCCTCACGTGGTTGCTGCAACATGCTTGGGTTGCTGCCATGCCATGGGGAGGGTGGTCCCACAGCGCCCAATGCATGAGGACTGTTGGTGCTGGTGCTGCAGGTGCTGCTGCTGGTGATGTGGCTGCGCACCTCAGAAAGCTCATTGACACCACCGCGGTGTGTTGGCCACGCACTTTGGTTGGGCTGCCGGCTGCTCAAGGCACGCACTGGCCCTACCTGCTCTGGTGCTGCCTGGCGGGCTAAGCCCACATCTGCTGAGACCACTCTGTCACCCAGCTGCAGGCCAGGCAGTTGGGTCAAGGGTGGCTGTCTGTGTGGGAGCTGCAGGTGCAAGGATGGTGGCAGGGCTGCTGTCGCTGGCTCCATAGTGATATGCTCAGTCTCAGCACCAGCAGAAGCCCACAAAGGGGAGGGCTGCACCTGGCAGGGAGGCTTGGTATGGCTAGCATTCTGTGGAACCACAGTCATGGCCGTGTGGTGGCTGAGGGTAGGGGAGGAGGGGCTGGGAATGGTGCCGCTGAGCAGCCTACTGGGCAGGGTGATGGCAAGGCCGGGACCTGGGCTGCCGGACGCACTGGAGTGCCGGCAGCTATCGCCGGGATCAGCCAGGGTGGAGGGGCCACAGCCGACACTGGCATCGTCCACCTTGATGTCATCATTGGGTGGAAATGCTGCCAGTGGGTTCGTGTGTTGGAGGTAGACCGGCTGCAGCAGCAGTCACACAGCAGCAGTTACCCCTATGCTATTGACTTGTCTCGCCCTAACTAGTGCCATGCACGCTCCAGCCTGCTGCAGGCAGCGGCTACAGAACACTGACTTGAAGGTCGAGCAGTCGGCACAGGGTGGACCACTCACGGTGCTGCACTGCAGGCCTTCAAGGCGCACGTCATCGTGGTTGGCGCTCTGCGCCAGCTGTGCATCTTGCTCCGCAATGACCTGCGCGGCGATGAACTCCCGGCTACGGAACTCGATCTCTTCATCGACGTCGCTGTCTAGATCCTCATCGTCGACCTCGGCAAGGATCAGCTGAGACTCCTTTAGCGATGCGCGCAAGGCGATCAGCAGAGGCACCAACGTCAGCAGCGTCGTCAACAGGTAGTACAGCGTGTCCAAGCCTCGGCCAGCGCACCTGAGAGCAGGTGCACAACACAAGCCTGGACAGCAGCACAGCACCAGCCACAGCTTTGAAGCGCAGCATGGCTGCGCAGGTTGTTGCAGGCGGGCAGCTGAAGCTACACGCACTTGACGCAGCGGGCGGGTGCGACTGAGCCGTAACCTGGTGCGCAGGAGCCGCAGAAGTTGCCGGTGTACCCGTCCGCGCACATGAGGCTGTTCCACAGCGTGGCATTATACTGCCTGGGGTTCTGTACTAGCTGCGCTTGATAGGCTGTGAGCATGTGGGTGCGGCCGTCTCGGCTGCAGCTAGCAGGGTTGGGGCAATCGTACAGCTCCATGGCAAAGGGCGAGCTGTGCCTGCACACCGCATCAGATGCAGGGGACGGAGAGAGCTACATGGGCTTTCTTGACTGGCACACGATGAGTCAAAGGGCAGAGCCACGCAGAGCAATGTGCAAGGCAGCTCACCATGATCCTGGATTCGGCACAATGATCCCTGGGCCTACGGTCCCAGCCAGGCGGCCAGGCAGAAGGGCAGCCTCCGCTGCGCCCATGACGGACAGACTGTTGCAGGTAGAAGAAGCTGGGCAGGCCTGCACACACATGGATGCTGCGGCTGAGCAGCAACGGGTGCAGCTTGGGTGGCAGCAGGGCGAAAGAGAAGCAGCAGGATGACCAGACTGCATTACAAGCGGTGCTATTCTGACAGTAACAGCTGCAGGTAGCGGCACAGCTTCTTTGTCTGGGCGACCCGCCAGACACTGGCTGCATGCGCTGACCTGGCATGAGGTGTTGGGTGTGAGGGCCACGAAGCCGGAGTCGCACTGCATGCAGGCGTCCTTGGTGTCCGAGATGATCTCGTTGATGAGGCAAGAGCGAGCAGAAACCATCACCTGCAGGCCAGAATTAGGGAGCAGCTCTCACACCTAAAGCACACGGGCCGAAGGCGCATGGATGTCGGGCCTGCCATGACCAGTGGCACTCAGCAGAGGCTGCCAGGTCAGCAGCATGCCAGTGCAGTGCAGGGCCTGCCTATGTGGTGTGTCTCGGCAGCACTCACGGTGGCAGGGGGCAGCACCCGCTGGCGCTGTGAGATGGTGCATGTGATGGTCACGTTCTGCTGTGACCCGGGCAACAGCCGCAGCTTGAGGGAGGTGAAGGCTGGCTGGCTGGCAGTAGCTGCGGTCAGGGTGACCTGTAGGCAGCACCAGGCAGTCAGCCCATGTCAGCTGGAGGCAAGGCTTACACGTCGGTGACAGCGGCCACGAGCTGCTGCTTCCTGGCCTGTGGGTGCTGGGCCACAGCCCAGCCCCTTTTCACACCTCAGTAGATGTCTGGCCATACAGGATGGCGTTGTTGGTGGAGTTAGTGCTGGCCTCACAGGTCAGGTTGTCAGAGCCTGAGCCTGAAGGGTACTGGTAGGCCAGGTTGTGACCAAACGCATCATAAGAGGCCACCTGCAGTCAAGCCAGGCGACAGCCCTGCTGGGACTGCCTACTGCAACAGCTGCCGGCTGCTGTGCGGCTGGAGGCTGAGGTTTGTGTGTGGCTCCACTTACCCAGAGCACAATGTCAGTGTCAGGGGTGAACTGGAAGATGGTGGTGGGCCTCACGCTGAGGTTCAGGCCTGAGGTGGCCACCATGTCCGCACCACCACCGAGCAACAGGCCTGTGGCCTTCCCAGCGTCATCAACGGCACTAGTGCCATCACGACTGCTGCTGCTGCTGTTGCCCACACCGCCACTGCTGGGCGCAGGCAGAGGTGTGTTGGTCACATTGCCAGGGTTGGGCTGCGCAGGGGGTGGCCGGCTGCTGACCACAGACCCCTCCCAAGAGGGGCAGGGCTTGACAGAGGGCACGCCACCAGGTGTTTCTGGCCCGCAGTTGATGGTCACACCGGCAGGCAGGTCTGAGTAGATGGCAGACCCAGCTCCACCCACTGCCGTGTTGTTCCTGCCAAAGCACAAGGTGTGGGTTGCTTTACTGTATACCATCAAGAAGGAAAAGAGGAGGCTAGCACTGCGGCAGGCAGGTTGGCTCCATATGAACTGCTATGCCTGTAGCGGGTTAAGCTGTTGACACACCTGAAGCGACACATGTTGTTGCTGCTGACGTAGGATGTCTTGAACGCCCCGCTGATGTCAGACGGCCACCTGCCAGTTGCACACCAGACCCAATTAGGCCACAGTTTTACAGCACTGCAGCAGGACGTGCGAGCTGTGTTGCAGGCAACCCCACACACTCCTGCTGCACCCACCGCACTGCCGAATTACATGATGAGAATGCTCCACACAGCAGGGCACAGGAGTGCTTGTGTGTGGTGCTCCAACACACGAATGGTGACAGCAAGCAGGGCTGGGTTGCCTGACTGGTTGCCGATATGTTTTCAACTCACTTTTGGAAGCTGCCAGTCATCAGCACGGTGAAGCGGCCACACCTGCACGACAGTAAACAATGACAGGGAGTGACCTGGCACCCCTGGTTGTACACGAGCACTACTGGCAGCCACTTCACTGGTCCCTCCACTTCTGCTGGGCGTTTACCTCACTCCTGCCAGCGTTTGCTTTGCAGGTGGCGTGGAAGGGTTCCACGCCCCAGGCAACAGCCACCCCTTACCTATCCGGGTTGCTGCCGCACAGCTCAGCATTGTTGGTGACATACACCCCGCCCCCATAAGCCGCCAGGTTGTTGACAAAGGTGCAGTTGCCCAGGACGGCAAGATCAGAGTGCCTGTAGCAGCACAACAGCAGGGGCAGTGCCTCCGCCTATGCCAGGCACGCACACCAGATACACAAGTCAAGCCAGGAAGCTAAGCTTGACACCCAGGGTGCAAATGTACGTTGAGCCTCAGGCTAAGGCTGTGGTTGAGACTGAGGTTGTGGGTGAGGATCAGGTTGGGGCTGGGGTCCAGGGTCAAGCTCAGGCTACAGGTCAGGATGGAGCCTGAAGCAGCAAGAACCAGTCAGGTGGGAGTTGTCACTCACTGTGTCGCCACCAGGCACAGGGCGCCACCACCACCCGGGCCACAGCCCACAGTGCTGGCAATGCTGCTGGCACTGTCCCAGTCCAAGCTCAACATCTGCAGTAGCCCAGCAGCCGCTGCCTGGTTGGGGACAGCTGTGTTGCTGTCAAAGTGGACCAGCACAATGAAGATGCCTGCAGGTAGTGAAGCACGTGCTGGAGCCTGGTAATTGGCAGCGCCTGCGGCCTGTGTCTTTGTTGCCGAGAGGGCAGCAGCAGCAGCAGCTGTGTAGGTGGCAGTTGAGCAGGCTGAAGGGCTTGTACAAGTGCCCTCACCACTCATGGTGCCGTAGAAGGATCCTCGGGAAACAGCCACAGCCCCTCCTGACAAAGCTGTGTTGTTGAACATGTATGTCAAGGGCAGGTCGCCATATGGATTTGCCTTCTTATCATCTGGTGAAAACTGAAGTGTGCCGATGTCGCTTGCCTGGATCACACACACACACACACAGCACAGCAGCTGCACACTCTTCATTTACATTGTCTTTCAGTAGTGAAAAGGGGTGCTTGCTATGCGACTTTCCCTCTCATGCTGCACTGCCATCTGTCTGCAGCCCCAGCCACCCAGTCATGCCACACACCAGCTGCCTATGTTGGCATGGTGCTGATGGCTGCATGTGATGGGTGCTGGGAGCCAGCCTGGTCTTGCTCACCGCTATTGCGCCGCCAGAGACTGCGGCATTGCCCACAAATCGAGACGGGGCGCTGGCCTCTGCTGTGTCCATGTACCAGGTCGCAAGGTCAGGGAAGCTGGTGGAGAACCTGGCACCAGGGTCAGAACTCAAGGCAGGGTGGGAGCAGAGTAGAACAGCAGCAAAAGGACCTGGCACATAGAGGTGACATCCCGGAGCATGTGAGTGCAGAGCAGAGTAGAGCAGCGTCGAGAGGCTGGCTAAGACTAGCCAAGGTCAGCTGTGTTGTGCTGGGTGAGGTGAGGGAGTAACACCTGAGCATAGAGGCTTGCTGCCATCTAAGGTGACTGATGAAATGCCCAGTGGTGGCAATGGAGGCTATGGGCCTCTTGCAGCCTGCCTGCTACAGAACTTGAGTGGTTACACCCCACCATCAGGTTGACAAAGTTTAGACCCGTGCCTGTGATGATGGAACTGAGGTCAGGTCTTTCTGCGACTATTAGGTAGTGATGGTAATGACCATGGGACAACACGCTGCTTGCTTTACTGTGCCTGTTTAACCAAGAGAGTGCTAGACTTGTGCGTGTGAGGCTGAGCGTGTACAAGGTCCGTGGGGCATAAAAGCCTGTTGAGGTGGGTCTTCTATCGTAACAGCTGAAGTAAGATAGGGACAATGGCCTATGCCTTACTCACCAGCGTATACGGCCCAGGCCAGGCCCCGCAGTGTGGAAGAAGCCGATGTCAACCTCCAGCACTGCGCCTGCACCACAAGGACGAGGCAGGAGCTTCTCTAAAGAAGTGGCTCAGGCAAGGCAGGTGTTCCAACTTTCTACATCTTACAGCTCATTCCCAGCCCACTCAAGTGTCCTGTGCGTGTCCCTAGACCTCAAGCGCCCCTAGAGTGACCCCAGGCATGCTTCCTGCAGCAGAGCTCCATGTTGTGAGCCAGCCCAAGCGGCCGTGCGCCAGGCATGACTGAGGCAGCAGAGTCGAATGCCACGAGCCAGCCCCAAATGCCCTGCACTGGTAATGGTAGAGGCAGGAGCTTTGATCAGCCAGCCCAAGCTGCCTTTCACTGGTGCTGGTAATCATGCAAGACTTGCCTGAGGCCGCATGGATGGCGCCTCCGATGAGCGCTCTGTTGGCGGTGAAGTTGCAGGCAATGACACTGGCGCGGCTGCCGGGGTCCAGCCGGACTGCACCGCCCACCAGGCTGGGGTGCATGGCGGGCTGCTGGTTGGCAGCCACCACTGCTGCATTGTTGGTAAAGCGGCTCAGCATGAGCACCACCTGCAGCAGGTTTGTGAACAGCACCATGGGGAGGAGAGGGGAGGAGAGGAGAGGGATATGAAGCTTCTCATCTCACTGCCATGGATCACGCCAAGCAAGCCGTCCCAGACCCAGTCATATCAGCATCTGGGTATGCCAGCCGGTCGAACACAGTCAACCAACCGCCTTGCTAGTAATGAAGTTGCTCAACCAGGGGGCCCTACTGAGCTTTCATCAGTGCTGTGGCCTTGGAGCTGACGGATGTGCATGGCATCATCAGGCAACCCCTAACGTCTCCCAGCCAGGCTTGTCTGCTCTGCAAGCCGTCAAGTGCCCTAACTCTAACCCTAACCCTAAACACATCTCTAACCCTAACCCTCGGTGATTACATCACACACCGCTATACCAAGATGGCAACAGGACACCAGGTAACCGCAGCCTGCAGGTGCTGCCCCTAGCCCACACGTGCTGCCCCAACCCTTCACACACCTGGCTTGCAAAGCCCACATTGATGGCGGGCCCTCCACCTCCGTAGGACAGGTTGTCCACGAAGTCACAATCCAGCAACACTCCTGGCCAACAGCCCACACAACAGGCTGGTTGCTTGCTGGTGACACGCTGCAGATTGTACACCTCCAATCGGTGAGTGTGTCACGTGTTGTGCGCACTCACGCAACAATGGTACAGTCTGCGGGTCAGAATGTGTGCCATGCTTTGGGCCATGTTCATTGTAAGGCCACCTCCATGTCATCACTCCGTGAAAACCAGCCATACAACTTCCAGGTTGTTTGGAATCGTCACAGACGTCTCATTGCAAAGCACAACTGCTCGACCACTGGGTGGTGCCAGGGCAGTGCAAAGGGCGTGACAACACCCAAGTCACTCCCCACTGCCCCTATTGCAACACTGCCTGGCCTGTGGCCTGCATTATTGCTGCGGCTCACTGTGAGCTGCGCAGCCTGGCTGGCTGGCTGATTGCTACAGCCCTGGTGACCACCCCTTGCTGATGAGCTTGTGGTAGCAGGCAAACTAGTGTGATAGAAACGACCTGTCACAGGGCAGGGTGTGGAGGGACAGGGCCCAAGGCCCCATGGATAAGGCCTGAGCCAGCAGCAGACCTTGTACGGCTGTGCCAGATGTGTCCTGCCGTACGCAAGCAATGTACGGCAAAGGTTGCAGTCAGATGCGATGCCAGCCTGTGTATGTCCACCCTGGCCCTCAGCCAGCAGTTTTTGCATGAGGATCAGGGGACGTGTGCAACGGTTGGACTTCCGCAACTTATCCAGATAGTCATGCCCTTGCTTGCTAAGCTAGACAAGTAGTGCCTAAGGCATGAGGCCCTGCCTCATCATCATTGCCCAGTGTGCTAAGGCCATTGTGTCAGCCCACTCCACCGCAGTTTCCATTACACCCACGGTGGTGTCCTTGAGGACGTACTCAGCCCAATACTCCCATACACACGAGGCCTGCCTGCCTGACCACAGCCTGGCCCTCACACTCACCTCCAGTGACGGAGTCGAGCTTCAGAGCAGTGGAGTAGGAGGGTGTGCCAATAATGGTGGGATTATTGCTGTTCTGCAAAACGCAAAAAGATCTTAGACAATGCGTTGACAATGCAAAACAAAGCTTAAGTTAAACACATGGGCAAGGCAGAGATACGAATCTGCAAAGGCAAGTATGCAAGCAAGGTGACTCAGGAACGTCATGGCTTGCAGAGGTGTAGGAGCCAGCCAGGTTTATCGAACGCATGCCAATCATCTTTTTGTAGAGACCAGCATCAGCATGACATCACACTTGGTTGCTATGACATCGCACCTCTGAGAAGGTGCAGTCCCAGAAGAGGGCAGTGTCGACCTGGTACAGGCGCATCCCAGTGCAGCCTCCCTGCAGGAGAATGTCAATGTAATGTTGATTGGATCCCAACCTTCCGCGAGGACAGCTTCCTGCCGGCCCAACCAGCCTCCTGTCTGGCATTCAGGGCCGTGTGCTACCTTGCCCGCGTGCATCCTACACCTGGCACCTTCTACCTGGCACCTTCTACCTGGCACCTTCTACCTGGCACCTTCTACCTGGCACCTTGTGCTACCTCCTCCAAATGCTCCCAAACTTATAATAAGTGCAAGGCTCCTGGGACCAGCCATCCAAGTGTTCAAGGCTTGGCATGCAGTGCGAGCAGCTGCACATCTTGACCAGCTGCCTATGCCTGTTGCCTGGACAGCTGCTGGCGTGCACTCACCCATAGTGGAAAACCCCAGCCGGCATCGGTCAGCAGCAGGTTGCGACGTATGATGGTGTGCTGGGTGGTGACGCGTGAGAACAGCATGATGAACACCTGGGCGTCCACGTATGACTGCGCCTGGTTGGTTTGGTTGTCCTGTGGATCAGGGAACACACAGCAGCACCACTGGCCACAGGAGGTAAGTGCGTGCAGTGTGCCATAGTCCAGCTTTGTGAGTATGTCTTCACGACATGTGAAGGGAGTTAGCAGCTGGCCAGTGCTGAGGCGAGTGGCGCTCATTGAAGCTGTGCTGGTGGCCGGACCTGCCTGAGCTCCCAGTCGAATGCAAGGAGTACGCTGGCCTGGGCTGCAAGTGGCTGCGAGACTGGCTAGCCAAGGCTTAACAGCAGCAGCAGCCTGCTGAAACTCAGTAGGTTGTGGCCCCCTCTCTTATGCTGTCTTCAGCTTACGTCAGCTTGCATGTTTGTCCTGCCAAGTCATGGCTATAGCCCTAACAAGTAGGGGTCAGGTAATAGTGTAGGTGGAGGGCGCTCATGCAATCTGAATGGGAGCATAACTCATGTAGACAAAACACCACCCCTAGTGAGGAGACTTGGTTCTGCCTTTACGGGCTGATGAGGGAGGTGCTGAGGCGAGCAGCAGGGGGTTGGCATGCTCCAAACAGGAGCATACAGCTTACAGCTTCATCCCTGTCACAGCACATTATTCCCCTACTGATGCGTAGGGGTTGTTGTGCAAATATTGGCACAGCGCACCTCAATGACACAGTTGTCAATGACAATCTCGTTGGTGTTGGATGTTGTGCCAATAGCCTGCAGAGTAGACAGAGGCCAGCATGTGGTGCAGTGAGTCCTTGGGGTTCCACGCTAAAGCACCCTCTAGACTGAATATGATGAGGTTTGGTGCAGTGCCGCAGCATAAGGTATGGTGCAGTACTGCACTATCAGGAGTAGCTTCAACTAGCCCACCACTGGCTTGCTCACAGCACAGCACAAGCAGGCAATGATTGCAGCAGTGTTTGGTAGCTGGTAGAACTGCATGCACCCTGCTGTGCTGCCCAGAGGGCTGACCTATTGCAGTAGAGCGGCTCTTCACAAGAGCTAGCCAACAGTGCCAGCAGCTGGTTAAATGGTTGTCCACGGCATCGTCAAGGGGTTGTGAGTGAGTGTCACATGCTGTGGGCACGAGTGGTCCTGACCTCTTCGTGAAAGTACTCACATACATCGCACCAAACATGTTGTTGCTGAACAAGCAGTCCTTGATGACGGTGAAGGCCACGGCTGCTGTCGTGACAGGCGGCACTACACCAAAGCTGGATCCAACCCCTTGTTGTGGGATGCTGATGCCATTCCTGTCGCCGGACACCGAGCAAGACAACTGTTAGGAGCTGGTAGGATAGTGTACATAGCACAGCAGATGGCGTCGAACATGGAACGAAGTTCCGCTAAAGTTGAGCTGGCTTGAAGTGCTAGCAGTGCTATCTAGGCAAACAAGCATTATTTCATGGTAAAGCTGGTTTGCAGTGCAGGGACCCACCCGCCGTAGTTGCCTGTGACATGGCAGTCACGCATGACCAGGCTGGAGTTTCCAGCGGACGAGGCATCATCCACCATCAGCAGATTGCAGCTGCTAGGGTTGTTATAAATGGCACATCCTTCGATGGCCACTGTCTGGTTGGCGCCCAGCAGCAACATGGCACCACAGCCACCGGGCACCTTGCTGCCAGTGAAGCTGCAGCTGCTCTGCTGGCGCTCGCTGTCCCAGGTGCCTACCACCTCCAGGCTGCTGCCCACCTGCTCCACATACACGCCTGCCCCTGACCCTACATAGCCATATGGAGTGGGGTCAGCCCAGGGCTGGCTGGGCACTGCGGGGTCCCCAGTGCCTGGGATGGTGTTGGCGGTGAAGCTGCAGTCACGCAGTGTGGTGGGACCTGTGCCCAGCAGCGTCAGGCCCGCAGCACCCAGGAACTGCGGCGCCACGTTGCTGTCGAACAGGGACTGGGCCAGATACACGTTTGCGCCCCAGGCCACCTGGCTCTGGGCCAGCGCAGGGCCCAAGCGGGCAAGGGACTCTGCAGCCGCCGCTACCCACCAGCTGCTGCCCAGCAGCACCCCTGAGCAGCCCTGGTTGCCCTGCACCAGCAGCCCTGACGCCACCACTATGCTCAGGCTGCTGCCGTTGCCGGCCAGGGAAGTGGGTGGAGACAGGTCAACACTGGCTACCATGCCAGCTGCGGAGGGGCTGGCAGGCAGAGCAGGGGCCGGGCCTGCTGCCTGGAGGTGGTGGCCATCACTGCCCAGCACAGCCAAGGCAGCGGGGCGGCGCAGCTTGAAGCCAAGCCTGCCAGGGGGGTCCTGCCTGGCTGCATCACTGAGACTCCCTGCCACGTCTGCAGCCAAGGGGCTGGGCACCAGGCAGCTGTTGTTGGCAATTGTGGCGCCTGTGATGCTGACAGAGCAGCCTGCCTCACAGGAGATGTGGGCTGCACTGAACTGAGTGGCCTGGTTGCCAGTCGCTGTGAAGTCAGTCCACACCAGCTGGGGCAGTGCAGCGCGGGGCAGCCGGCTGGCCGAGGCTGCTGTAGTGCCTGGCGGCAGGTATGCCAGAGGAACCCTGTTGCTTCCCTCAAAGTGGATGCCGAGGGTTGAGTACAGGGAGGTGGTGTTGCCTGCAGTGGGGCCTGCAGTGGGGCCGCCATTGCCATCCAGTGTCAGGCCAGTGGCTGTGAAGGAGGAGGTGGGGAGGAACAGCTCAGCCAGCAGCGTGTGGCTGCCGCCCCGGTCCAGGCTGGGGGAGGGGTACAGCTGCTCAGCCTCACGTCCCTGGTTGCCCTGCATGTGTACCATGATGACAGGCTGAGGGTACCATGCCCGACGTCCAGGCAAGCTTCACATGGCAGTCCATACAACGCTGTTATTCAAGTGGCTGCTCAGCTGGCTTGCACCTGACTTACCTGGAACACCACACTCTGCAGCAGCAGGCTCACCCCAGCGCCCCTCACCCAGGCACCTGCTGCTGGGAAGCCGCTGCAGTTTACCACGTGCACCTGCTGCAGCTCGACCCTGCTGAGTGGCTGATGCAGCTGGTCTGTTGTTGCGTTGTTGGTCGTGAGGTTGAACACCAGGGGGGTGTCCTGGCAGTTGCTGATGCTGAGGTTGGATACAACAAAGGTGCCACTGCTTTGTACACTGAGTGCGCTGATGGCCAGGCCCCCGCAGTCCAGGACCGTAATGCCTGGGCCCTGGCCTGCACGCACATGTCAGGCATGCAAGCCGGTTTTGCTCTGCAGTACTCGCCAGGTGACCACCACCACAGGACGACCTGTGATGCGCAGGCTCTGAGTTCGCACAAGCAGTGTCGCCGACAGGGTGTAGACTCCCTGGTCCAGGCTGATGTCCGATGCGAGCGCTACAGCCTCCTGGAGAAACGTCACGTTTCCTACCCTGGTCTGGGCAGCAGCTGCTGCGAGACTGGCTACCACCAGCATCGCAGCCAAATGAGCGGCCCGCCTCATCTGCTCAGCGCCATCTTTGTATGCTGAGCAACATCACATACGCCGTTTTTGCTTGTTTCGATAGCTAGAAATGTGCTCTTAAATAAATCGCATGGCATCTGTACATACGACAACGATGTATACACTTGTCCCAACAAGGTGGAGGGATTCACGATGCAAACAACCGCACTGTGATAAGGTAGCCCATTACGTGCATCATGTACTTCATAAGTGACTCTGAAATCGCGAAACGCTACAACCAATAGCACGACAGCTGCCGCGTAAGAATCAATAGAAGGCCCTACATCTTCATAGAAATGCTACACGGTACGATACCGTGTAACTCACAATTGTTCACTGTAGGCATGATAATTCAGTTTTATGGTGCATGCTCAATTGTGTTGTTACGACAGCTTTGGGCTTGCTGATACAGTTCGCACCCTGCTTAGTGCTAGTTAACTAGCTACCGTTTGCAATTCCGGTATTCTCAGTTTTAGTAAAGCCTGCGACACACTGGTGCACAAGTAAATGGCATCAATGCTTTATCAGCACCTCCCCCATGTGATCGGTGCGTCAATTGCGGCTTGCGCCAGCCTCCGACACCGACAGGCACCCCTCCCACGTCCTGGCTTGCTTCTGCTCCTGACACGGTTGTTCCCTTACATGACAACTGCTCTCAGCTATCGCCGGATCTGGGCAGATGGGGTGTGGCATAGCCCAGATTTGTGCTCTGAAGGTGGGTTCAACAGCTGTCCTCTTTAGCAGCGTGCAGTGTTTTACAGATTGCTTGCACGCACACTGCTTTGCAGAGCTCAGACTGTGCATGTGCTGCTGCTGGCAGGGCATGGAGGTGTTGCTGAGTGACAGGACGCAGGCCATGGTGAATCACGGCATGAGTCACCTACAGCGACTTATGGAGCGGCAGGTACACACCAACAGCTCGCTCAGTGTCAGGGTACTGCACGGGGCGCCTCCAATAGCAGAGTTGCACAGAAAATGACCATAGCACAACATCGACAAGGGCGCATGGGGCACTATGCACTTATGTTTGTATTGGCACAGCCATGCGGCCAGGCGCATGAGTCTCTTGACCAGGTGCATGACTTGATGCCAGCAGCAGTGTATGGCTTCTGCAGCAGGCAGGTCCAGGCCAGGGTCTGCAGGGCGTGGCAGAGCTGCAACCTGCACAGCAGAGTCACTTCCATGATGTCACAGCAAGGCAACCTGTACCTCTTTACATCGCAACGCCACAGCCTGCATGGCAGAGCAGTCTACCTGATAACATGGCATGGCAGATGGCATGGCAGAGGGCAGATGGTATGGCAGAGGGCAGATGGCATGGCAGAGGGCAGATGGCATGGCAGAGGGCAGATGGTATGGCAGAGGGCAGATGGCATGGGCAGAGGGCAGATGGTATGGCAGAGGGCAGATGGCATGGCAGAGGGCAGATGGTATGGCGGAGGGCAGATGGCATGGCAGATGGCATGGCAGAGGGCAGATGGCATGGCAGAGGGCAGATGGCATGGCAGAGGGCAGATGGCATGGCAGAGGGCAGATGGCATGGCAGATGGCATGGCAGAGGGCAGATGGCATGGCAGAGGGCAGATGGCATGGCAGAGGGCAGATGGTATGGCAGAGGGCAGATGGCATGGCAGATGGCATGGCAGAGGGCAGATGGCATGGCAGAGGGCAGATGGCATGGCAGAGGGCAGATGGTATGGCAGAGGGCAGATGGCATGGCAGATGGCATGGCAGAGGGCAGATGGCATGGCAGAGGGTAGATGGCATGGCAGAGGGCAGATGGTATGGCAGAGGGCAGATGGTATGGCAGAGGGCAGATGGCATGGCAGAGGGCAGAGGGCATGGCAGAGGGCAGAGGGCATGGCAGAGGGCAGAGGGCATGGCAGAGGGCAGATGGCATGGCAGAGGGCAGATGGTATGGCAGAGGGCAGATGGCATGGCGGAGGGCAGATGGCATGGCACAGGGCAGATGGCATGGCAGAGGGCAGAGGGCATGGCAGATGGCATGGCAGGGCAGATGGCTAGCTCGAGCGGTGTTCGGCCTTTGGCGCAACCTCATGGGCC
This sequence comes from Haematococcus lacustris, assembly GCA_030144725.1. Taxonomy (NCBI): domain Eukaryota; kingdom Viridiplantae; phylum Chlorophyta; class Chlorophyceae; order Chlamydomonadales; family Haematococcaceae; genus Haematococcus; species Haematococcus lacustris. The sequence continues at coordinate 1,790,852 of JASKMD010000020.1, read as the reverse complement.
ACAAAAGAGGCACTGGGCAGCAGCAAGCAGGGGCAGGCCCATGGACACCGCTTGCCATCCTGCTCTGGCATTGCTGGGCTGGCCTGGCATTTCCGCGCTGCCCATGTGCCTAAGCTGGACCAGCCATGCAGGCAGGCGGAAGTGAGTGGCCTGGCTGCGGCTGCAGATCAAGAAGGGCATGATCACCCAAGAGGACGCACACGCTGCAGTGGGCCGAATCAGCCCTGCGGTGTCGCTGGAGCCATTCAGCAAGGTGTGCAGCTGCAGGGCACAGCAGCGGGGGCAGCAGCAGGCGCATGAAGGTACAGGTCGCAGCGGTGGTGCGCTGTGGCTGGAACACAACATGGTGCTGCTGCTGCTGGCGCCATTGCCCATGCCACCGTTGCTGCTGCCCCTGAAAGCTGTTGCAAATTCCACAACTACCCCAACTATAACAATTACAACAAGTGCTACTACCGCTATCGGCGCGTGCAGCAAAATATCCACCGGCTGCTACCGCTCTTTCTTCTGCTAGTGCTTGTGTTGTGTGTTCTTCGGCTATGGCTGTGGTGGCTGCTGCTGCAGGCTGATTTTGTCGTGGAGGCGGTGAGTGAGGATGAGGAGCTGAAGAAGAGTGTGTTTCGCAAGCTGGACCAGGTGAGCTCAATAGCAGCGCTCCTGGCTGGAGTGGCTGGTGCTCAGCAGTGGCGGCCAGCCTCTGTCCCTGGCAGCTGCCGGGAAGCTGGCCCGCCTGAAGCCCCTGCCCCTGCCCCTGCTGCTAAGACTGGCAATGAGCCCAGGACGCCGCTAGGGTGTGGTCAAGGACAGGGCTGCACAGACAAGCACCCAAGTCAGGACACGCTAGCCCTGTCATATCTTCCCAGTCACTGAGGCTTGCACTCAGCCATCAGCACAGACTTGCAACCCTGACATGCGAGCAGCTGTGGAGCTGTGTCACCCCATGCATGCCATGCTTGTAGTTGCTTGTTAATATAGAGGCACCTGTAGGGGCTGGGACGGAGAGAACAGGGCTCAGGTGGAGGGCAGGGGCAGGGGCAGGGGGCAGGAGGAGGTGGAGCGGTTAGGGTCCAGGGCATGGGTAGGGCCAGGGGGATGTGGCAGGGGAGGGGCAGGCAGTATGTCACCTGAAAAACAAATCACGTCCAGCCATGCATCAAAGTGGGTGAAGCAGAGGTCACAGATGCATTGTACAATGTCGTTGGCTTGGCAGTGCTGGTCAACCTGCCCGCTACAGGGAACGTTACCTCCGCTGACCTTCCGCCACCTGCCCGCTTCCCCTCCCTTGCCTTGCCTTCCCTTGCTTCCCCTCCCTTCCCTTGCCCTCCCTTGCTTCCCCTCCCTTCCCTTGCCCTCCCTTGCCCTTCCCTTTCCTGCTGCCCACCCGCCCCCTTCGCCTCCCCTCCCCTCCCCTGGCCTGCTGGCAGATCACCCGGGTCCACACCATCCTGGCCTCCAACACCTCGTCCATATCCATCACCCGCCTGGCGGCCGTGACCAGCAAGCCTCACAGGGTGGTGAGTCCCGCCTGCAGCTCACACTGCTGCTGCGGCCGCTGTTAGATGTCCTGATGTGCCTTGGCGGCTGCTGCTGCTGCTGCCGCTGCCGTTGCCGTTGTCACTGTTGCCACCGCTGCTGACACTGGCAAGGTTGCAGATGCTGTCATTGCCATCTCGGGTGTTTCCAGCATAGCTGGATGGGCCGGTGCTGTGCCAATCTAGATCACCCAGCTGGTGTTGTCAGTGATTGCTACGGGCATGGGCAAGGAGACACATTTGTTTGGGGTGTATAACAAGTGTTACCCAGGTCCCTGTAGTTTACCCTGACGTTAGTTAAGGCGCCCTTTGATCAGGTATCACCAATTGTCGAACCCTGCACACCACCTGCCCCAAGTATTGCTGCAGCCTTAGCACAGACGTGCATGGGGCACATTAGCTCTGCATGGACAGCTGTTGACATCAGTGTGCCTCAGGTCTAAGCCCTGCACTCCAACCAACCGCCCACCACCATGACCTTCAACACAGCCCCAGTCCTCTCGGCACTTCTGGCACTGCCCTGCTTGCCCTGCTGCCTGCCCGCTGGCTGCCCTCATCAGGTTGGCCTGCACTTCATGCACCCTGTGGCTGAGGTCCCGGTGGTGGAGCTGGCCAGGGGCATGCACACCAGCCATGGCACATTCGAGGCAGCAAAGAGTTTCGCAGGCAGGTGACGAGGGGGAGGGGGAGGGGGAGGGGGAGGGGGAGGGGGAGGGGGAGGGGGAGGGGGAGGGGGAGGGGGAGGGGGAGGGGGAGGGGGGGATGAAGGGGCCAGGGGAAGGGCCAGGGAGTAAGGATCTGGGTGGGGGGTGGGTGAGGTCACCTGCCCTCTTGCTTGCAGAGCACCTCGGCAAGACAGTGGTGGTCAGTGAGGACAGGCCGGTAAGGCAAGAGGGGTGCGGCGGGAGGGGGAGGGGAAGGGGGTGGCATGAGGGAAAGGCTAGGGGCCACCTGGGGGTGAGGGATGTATGTGAGGGTGAAGGGGGAGGCAGGGAGGCCTAGTGAGACTGTTACAGCAAGGAAAGACAAGCGGTGGAAGAAGGTGGTGGACCCGCTGCAGCTCGTTACACACCATTGTGTGCTGAGCATTGCGTGTTGATGACCATTGTGTGATAATCAAATGATGGTCACACATCAATTGACAAACAATGCATGCTGCCCCGGCCGCAGGGCTTCCTGCTGTACCGCTTGCTCATGCCCCTCATCAACGAGGCCTTCTTCGCCCTCATGGAGGGGGTGGCCAGCAGTGAGGACATAGACAAGTGGGTGGCCAGGGCCGCCAGGGCGGCAGCACAGGGACCACAGTCATCCCACTGTGCCCCCACGGACACCTGCTGCCGCCACACCGCCTGTGGTGGCAGAGGCGGTGGCAGCGGCGGCTGGCAGCGCGGGGGCGGTGCTGAGCAGCTACCCAGAGGGCTATGAAGGGCAGGGGCCCGTGGGCGGGAGAGCCCCCAGCAGTGGCTGGCCACCTGCTCTCCGGAGGCTTGCCCATGCGTGTTCTGAGGCAAACTTGCAGTGTTCCGTGATCACGGCCTTGGTCAGTGGGTGGTGCCGCTGTGCCTGGATGGTGTTGGGGACTAGTGCCTGGCCTAAGTTGCTTGATTTGGTGAGAGGGGAGGGGAGGGTAATGTGCTTGGGGTGAGAATGGTGTGGGTGCTCATGTGGGGCGCCAGTTGCGCGAGTGCCATTGCATGCGGGACCTAAGCAAGGGGCTGGGGCTGTAGAGCACTATAGGGCATGGTGGTTTCATAGTATGGAAAGGGGGCAGCGGTGCTTAATGTCTTGAGGTTCAGGGGTTCAGGGGTGTGTTGAGGGTTGCCGTGCAGGTGGTTGAGGTTCAGGGGTTCAGGGGTGTGTTGAGGGTTGCCGTGCAGGTGGTTGAGGTTCAGGTGGTTCAGGGGTGTGTTGAGGGTTGCCGTGCAGGTGGTTGAGGTTCAGGTGGTTCAGGGGTGTGTTGAGGGTTGCCGTGCTGGCCTCTGCTCCCTAGGGGGAGGAGGAGGGGCGGCTTAGCAGGCTGATGGCTGACAGAACAAACGATGGGCCCCAGCCCCACCTCCCTGGCTGTGCTGGTGGCGTGTCTGCAGAGGGCTGCGCATGGGCACCGCCATGAAGCTAGGGCCGCTGAAGATGGCAGACAGCATCGGTCAGTATGCTGCCACAGGAGTCTGCTGTCCAGTGGAGGGTGGGGAGGAATTGGGGTTGGGGATAGGGGTGGAGGTGGAGGTGGGGTGGGAGTGTTGGGAGGGAGGGAGGGCAACAGAGGGAGGGTGGCCACAGTCAGCACAGGTGACTTGCAGGATCCATGTCTAGGCACTGCGAGGCCACTTGCTCCAGCACTCACACCAGCTCCCATGTGAAGAAGAAGAAGAGGAAGAAGAGGAAGAAAAAGAACAAGGAAAAGACCACTCGGCAGAGCTGGCGGGCATTGAGGGAGGAGCTTCCGCCTGGAGGGGTCGCGGCCTGCTCCCACCACCTACCCTCAGCTCTCATACACCAGCTCTGCAATGCGTTGTTTGCGCGCGCATGCTGCGGCTCCTTGGGTCAGCTGCGGCCTGCCGGGCTGCAGGCCTGGACACCTGTCTGTCCATCATGAGGGTGCTGCACCAGGATCTGGGGGACAGCAAGTACCGGCCGTGCCCCTTGCTGGCACAGTACGTCAACGCGGGGATGCTTGGCATGAAAACAGGTGGGCAGGGCCTTGCAGACTGTTGCACCCAATTGCTCTAGGTATGATGGGTGTGGGTGTGGGTGAGGGTGTGGGTGGAAGGCCACCATACATTCTCCGCGCCACGCCGGCTGGCTGGCTGGCTTCAGTCTCAGGCTGTTGTGCACCGGTGCCTTGGCCTTGCGTTTTGTGAAGCACCTAAAGCGCCCATCTTACACCCTGCCAGTCTTTGCTGTTGTGTGGGGCCAGATAAAGAATTCGCTCATTTGGTGATTGTGTCAGTCATATGTCACAGGTCATCTTCACCTTGTGTGTGCCAAGTGGGAGGCTTCACGCACTGCTCCCATAGCATCTGCACCAATTACGACTCATGGTTGTCTTCATGCTGCGTGCGTGCATGTTTGCGTTCATATTGTTGCATTGAAATCAAAAGCAAGCCGCTAGCATGGTGTGATCGCTGAGCATTTGTGTGCGTGTACATGCCAGCCACTTCAACTGCATTGCTTGTGTAACAAAGGGAAATACATAATTGATGTATATATGTACTATTTAGGTACATATGCTATATTACAGCTTGTCACGGTGGTGGACAGCTGGACATGCAGCGCTCCCTTGCAGTGTGACGAACCCCACTGGTTGCAGGCAAGGGCGTCTTCTACTATGAGTCGAAAGAAGGCCTTGACGGTGACAGAGCGGTGCGGGAGGGGCGCCACAGCTTGTCCATCTAGACCTTTGTGGTTGTGTGCCCGGGAGGGTGGATCATCATGCATTGTTGACAGAGTGCATGCTGAATGAGCAGTCGTTGCTGTTGCACGGTGCATGGTGCATGTGTCGGGGAGCTTCCTAGCAGAGATGACGAGTCCATCCTCGTGTAGTCAACACACCGACATGCTACACTTTTTTGCCATTGCTCAAACCATTATGAGGGTGATGTACTCAACGGAAGGATGCATAAAGGTAGCAACATGCTTCTGCTTACCAATTCGATTGCAGCCACTACATTTGCAATTTGTGCAACATCGGTCATGGCCAGGTTGTGTGAGGTGTTATAGAACAGTTGCTACATAATGCAGGGATGCTTGACAACACAAAGAAATGCTTAGCACAAAGAAGTATTGCAGAGATTGTCCCACGAGCGAGTGATTGTGACTGCCTGGTGGGCATGGGCTTGATGAGGAATTTCATTCATGCGCATACATATATCCTCGATGCATCGCGCAGTGCTTCATCTGAATATATTACCGCCGTCATTCACCACAACCACGTGCCGCAGCAGGCCGTGGCATGAATTCTGCGGGGGTAACCATGAACTCTGCACTAACTCGCATGCTGCACCCAAGACGGCCAATCCGTCGTCACACAGCAGCGTTCGTGCCGTCTTGAGGAGTTGCCATGCCGCGGAGGTGAGTGCCAAGACAGGTGCAAATGCCACTCTCTGCGATTGTGTGGTGGTCAGCACATCCTTCGACAAGAGCAACAGCAAAATACATCAGCAGCAGCATAAGCGGCATGTCAGGAGCTGGAACAGGATCAGCAGTAGTGGCAGCGACTGCAGTAAATGAAGGATCTCCTCATCAATCACCGGGTGCCGCTGTGCACTGCAGACCGCTGCTGTGGCCTTCTATGCGGGGCAGCACTTGGTGAGCAGAGGCCGACCAGACATGCAGTACTACCTGGCTCAAGAGCAGGGCGCACTGCAGCAGGTCAGCCAGCTTCTGCCCCTGCACAGAGCCCGGCCCTCTTTACTGCAGGTGAGGTGCTGCAAGACTCTGCACCCTCTCAAACGCTTGTGTAGGTTGCGGCTCCTCAGGTGCTTGCGCCTTGCTCAAGTCCTTGTGTCCTCAGCTCAGCCTCAGCCTCAGCCTGAGCTCAGCCCTGGCCTCAGCTCAGCCCTGGCCTTGCTTTACTTCCACAGCCCACTACCGTCCCTGACAGCTCACTCTAGCTCAAGACCTGAGCTGATGCTGACAAGGGTCGCCTGTGCCCCACCCACAGCTACCCCGACCCCACCCTGCCCCCTTAGCTGCCCTCCAGTGCCCTCCTGCCCCTCCCAGCCTCCTACCCTTTCACGCTGCTGCTGCCTGTCTGTTGCTCCAGGGACTGCTGGGTGCTGGAGGCTTTGCAGCAGGGGCGCTGGCAGGGGCTGCACCAGCTCGCATCCAGCTGGCAGTTATGGGTAAGGTTGGTCTCCCTTGCAGACCCACCCGGTCAGGTCAGGTGTTCAAGCCTGAGCAAGAGCACAAGCGCCACACTAGCCTAAGGCCTCGCCCTGCTGCCTGAGAGGCAGCAAGCTTGTGTGCGCTGCACACAGCCCCCACTATACCACCCATGCCCTGGCCCTGCCCCCCTCCTTAGTCAACCTCTCCCCCTTGGCCCTTCACCCACCGCTGCATGCTCAGACTCAGCTCAAAGAAGGGGGCTGTGGGGAGGGAGGGGTCTAGAGGGGGAAGCGGATTGCATGGATTGGGGCTGTTGGTGGCTCAGCTTGCCTGGGCAGGCAGTTGCATAGCTCGCCCCAGAACAAGCCGATGCAGCCAAAGAAATGAAAGGTGAACAAGTGAGAGTGAGCAGCAGGGCCAGGCCTCAGGCGGAGGTGGCATTGGTGCTCTTGCTTTGACTTGAACACCTGACCTGCCTGGGTAGGGTCTGTTAAGGGGTGCCAGGGCAGTTGAGTGACCTGTTGAGTGAGTGCAGGTGCTGTGGGTGAGGCGCTGACCGAGCATTATAACGACAAGCTGCGTGACGTGACGGAGGCGGGGCTGCAGCAGGTACAGTATCAAGCACCTCCCTGCAGGCAGCTTGGGGCCCTTAGGCTCTGATGCCGCTGGGACCCTTGGAGCCGGTACGATGGCAGGATTTGAACCCAGGTTGCTGAGTGGTTGTGGAGGGATGGTGTTAGAGGATGCTGTTGCTGCAAGCTTAGCCAGTCATTGGCTGAGTGAGGGCTAGCCAGGGTGGCCCTGGGGCTGCTGGTGTAGTGCCGGCTTGACAAGGCGGCTGTCAGAGTGTACGGGGATGGCAGGTGGTGCTGCAGAGTGCCGGCAGTCATTCTGTCTCAGGAGGGGCGGTGTTTTGAGACCCAAAGCCTGGGCTTGGACCCTGATCACTGCGACAACAGCACATGGTAACGTTGTGCCAGCCTGACACTGCCTGGGTGCCTGACACTGCCTGGGTGCCTGACACTGCCTGGGTGACCCGCTGCTGCTGCTCCTGGCCTTGTGTTATTCCCACTGCTGCTCCTGCTGCTGCACCTTGCTCAGACCAGTGAGGTGCGTGAGCAGCTGAGGCAGTGGCGGGACGTGCCCCGCACCCCTGAGGGAGCTCCCTCTGCCCCTGACATCCTCTCACTCCAGGTCAGTCAGGCTCAGGGGCCGACCCAAGAGTTAGGCCTTTGGGTCAGGCCTGGCAGTCAGAGGAGCAGACTAATGGCCATGGAGCCATGAACTGCAGTGTTGGTTGTGCCCATGTCAGGTGCTGTAACCTGAGGCCCTCATGTTTGGTAATGTTGCGGCCCAGCACCTTGCACTGGCACCTGCGCACACGAGGTGCCTCATAGCAGGCCTCCACCATTTGTAAGGCCCAATTGCCAATGGCTGGGAGGTAGAAGACGGGCGTCATGGGCGGTCATGGGAGTCCCCTGCTGCTCCTCACTGGCTCAACACGAGGTGGCTAGTCATGATGGTAGAGTGGCGACCCTGGCTGCAGAAGCTGGAGCGGATCGAGCAGCTGGGGCTGGGTGGTGCTGCTGCCCTGGCCGTCAAGCTCGCAGCCAAGGCGGGGCTGGCGGCTGCAGCCAAGCTCTGATCGCAGCAGCACGACAGCAGCAGTGGACCATGCTGTTGCTACAAGCACAGCCAGTAGCGAAGAAATATGGGCAAGGATGGCTCAGGGGAGAAAAAGAAGAAGAAGGAGAAAAAGACTACCCCGGCTTTCACTGGCGTGCACTAAGGGAGGAGCTACCGCCTGGGGCACGGCCTGCTCCCACCATGCTTCAGGGGAGAGGGCCAGGCACGGAGAGGGGGTTTACCTTGACCCACATTACGTGACACTCGGGCAGGTGGCGTCCTCATGCAGCAGCCCAGGTTGAGGTCAGGCCAGGTGTGAATGGGGGCTGGGATGAGGCTCCAACAGCGTGTTTCCCTGGGCTTAATCAGTCCTACAGGGGTATCCTGCAGGGCTCTTCAACAAGCACATCAAGGCGGAGCAGGCAGCTGAGCGTACCCAACCACTAAGGACTAAGGCAAGGCCAAAGGCAAGCACATCAAGCAAGGCCGGTGTCGCGTTGTAAGCGTGCGCTGTGACCTGTAACAAACTTAGTCTAGGTTTCGCCGCCTGAGCCGGCCCGGGTTGTGTGCGCCGGGAGTTGAGCAGACAGGAAAGACGTGGGCTGATTCCACAAGGTTCCCTCGTTACATTGGGGCTTGGGGAGTGCCTCTGCCGCTGACACAATGCGGGTGACGTGAGGTATCTCAAGCTGCCAAGGCATTAACACAACAAGGCTCAAATACTAAAGTCCGACACAGTCCAAGCATTTCCCCATGCACTGAGTCAGCAAGACACGTCTCTGCTTGGCTCAGATCACAACCCAGATCACAACTTAGGAAACCGCAAGGGCAGCCGGCCACACTCAACACCTCAAATGCTCAGTTTAGACTAAGGTCCATGTCATGGAGCAGAACCCCTCATCACACAATGTGTCTAGTCACGCCATGTGTTGTGACCAGGGCTGTGACAAGACGTCGTCTGCAGACGAAAAGACGACGTCTGTCGTCTACGACGTCTTTTCGTCTCAACCACCCGTCTTTCGTCTGCCAATCTGTAGACATGTCTGCCAATCCGTGTGACCAGTGGCCATCCCTGTGACTGCTTGCGGCCTGTGTCTGAGCGTTGTACAAGCAATGCGATGGATCCGCCAGGCTCATCAAATGCGCGTAGGCGGATGCTATCGGCGATGCAGCAGCCTTCCATGCCCACTGCTGCACAAGTGGGTGGCATACGCCCATCGTCCGCAATGAACTCTGCATCGAGCTCTAAGACTCTTAGTAAGAGACCACAGTCAGCATTCTTCCACAGTCAGTTCGGCCCCATAAAAGACGGCAAGCGGCAGTGCCTACATTGCCCGGCTCAGTTGGCGGCGACGGAGGTGTCGAACCCCACACACCTCCGTACCCACCTTCTCACGAGCAAGAAATGCGGTTTCCTGTCGAGTACTGCTGCAGCCGAAATAGCAAAGACTGAGAGCTGCGTGGCCAGCAAGCTGGCAGCAAGCTCGACCCAAGAGCTCCTGACGCCAACCCATGCTTTGTTCAACTGGGTTGTGCACGAAGCTATCCCCTTCAGCGTGGTGGAGTCGCCAACGTTCCAGACCTTCGTGTCGTCCTTGAACCCATCGTTTGTGCTGCCATCTCGCTACTCGGTGGGTGTTGTCTTCTTGTGCACTAATACTTGTATGGTGTCTACTTGGTGGCTTTGCCTTCTTGTTTGTTGCGAATCGGTTGTGCTCGTCTTGTTGCCCCACTTACATGATATTCTTGACCTGATGATGCTACAGCTGAGCGGCCACATGCTGTTGGAGGAGTACGCAGCTGTCAAGGCTGAAGTGGCAAGCAGGCTGGCTGCTGTTCCCTTTGTGGCTATCACCGTTGATGGCTGGTCTCAGAAGCAAGGTGTTGAGCACTGCCTAGCATGGTGTGTTGCTGGGTCCCAAGAGACCTTCATGCTTGACTGCGTGCACACGGAAGCCGACAGCGTTACAGCGGTCTACATTGCCAACATGTTCGACGAGATCATCACCAAGCACAATCTGGTGCGTAACAGCAAGCAATTGGGAGTTTGTGTTATGTTGTACATGTTAATGCACACTTGATGCTTCATCACTTCCTCACTCATTCACTACTGCTATACACGCCCTGGCTATACCCATGCTATACCCACCTTGGCAGAGACTCAGATGAATCCTTGAAGCATCCTTGAAGCATTTGTTTGTTGCATATTGTTTGATGGCAGCTCTGCATGGAGACTTGGAGAGTAGGGCGGTTCCCCCCCCAAGGTAATATTAACAATAGCTATATTAGCCAGCCAACCATAATAGCTAATATTAGCTCCCGATCCTTGTCGCGCCTTCGTTCGCTTCCTATCGCGATAGCTGCGCCTAGCGACGCTGGGACCCTGCGCACCTGGTTGATGATGCGCCGTCGGAGGCCGCCTCCTGGACTCATGGGGCCCCAACATGGGTCATGCAAGTCTCTCAGTGCTCTCTTCATCCTGCATCGTTTTCGATAGCGTTTACCACATTGGCAGCCGCAATTTGGTCCGCGTTGTCTGACCATCAGCGCAAGCCATTTCAGTCTTTGCTCGCGGGCTACCCCATGTGACCGGAAACAACAATCAAAACGGCGGGTCTCCTTGGGACGGCGAGCCACATCCCTGTGACCCCATCTACCTAGCGTATCCCTTTACATTACGGGGAAAGTAAGAACTTTTATTTTCCCGTAAAAAACAGCTCCGAGACCTCTTTGACCTCGCGCTCCGAAGAGGTTGCGCTGCTCGCCACAAGTGTAAGCAGGCTGTGTGCGTGGCTGTAGGATGCCGGAGACAGCGAGGCTTCCGCGGAGTTTTACTGTAACCGCAGTCTTTACTGAAAAAGTGCATAAGTTTTACTGTAACCGCTGCCTAACCGCGATTTTACTGAAAAAGTGCTGACGTATATACTGTAACCGCCTCCTAACCGCGATTTTATTGAAAAAGTGCTGGAGTTTTACTGCGTAACCGCTGCGTAACCGCAATTTTACTGAAAAAGTGCAGGGGCCGTCGACAAAGCTAGGCGTCGCAGACGCTTTGAAGCTGCGCGCTTATCATGTACACGTACTAGGCTGGAACCAACCCGTAATGTAAAGGGATACTGTATAATGTCTCGGCCCGCGCTGTTCACGTTCAAATAACAACCTCGGCCTCGTCTCAAGCCGCGTAAACGACTCGGCTACGCCTCGTCGTTTACTGCAACTTTCGACGAGGTCTCGGTCGTTATTTTCCCGTAACAGCTTGGCCTCCGACATTATACTATACAGTGAGCTGGTTGTGCGCCAACACCCAACGCAATGCCTGCCGGGCGTGCAAGGCACATGGACGGGGTGGATTGGATGACAAATAAAATGATGCAGCGTTAGCCATTGGCAGTTGGGAGTGGCTTAATGCCGACGTGACCGGGCACCCCTTTGAGTTGTTTCCATAGAGTGTTCATGATGTTACCTCTTCATGGGCACGGAAAGGTTTCGAGATCCCTGCATTTAGAAGGTGTTGAACACGGTACCCCCTCGGTGAACTTACGCCAGGTCTGCTACTTGAGCTAATATGAGGCCACTTGAGCTAATATGAGCTAATATCAGCTAATATGAGCCCTATTATAGCTAGTATGCCACTTTTTGGCTCGGAGCTAATATTAGCGGACACGCCCTATTGGAGAGACTGCATGGAGACTGCATGGAGACACACATGACCATGAATTGTTGTTATCACCAATTTCAGGTGAGGACGGTACCGGACACGTGCTATTGTTTAGAGACCGCCATGGAGCTCGTGGGCTGCAAGATTTGCTCGAGCTCTGGCTTGTCAATATTAGGCCAGATCTGACCTCATGCATGAAATGTGAAGTGGAGCCTTCGTAGCAAGTGAAGTGTAGCCTTCGTAGCATCATGAAAGCAGCTGCAAGCTTACAAAGATATAAATAGAAGGAGCTCAGCAAGTGACAAATGTTGGTCGCATGCAGCCGAAAATGTAGCAGACGGTTCGGTTGTCGTCTATAGACGAGTAGACAATCCGTCTTTCGTCTGTTCGTCTACAGTCTAGTCTTTTCGTCTAGTCGTCTTCACAGCCCTGGTTGTGACACCGGCCAACAAAACCAGGCTGCCAAAGCCAGGCCAACAAAACTTATTCAACAAGGAACAACATGTTGGACTGTGGGTAATCTCACTCAGCTACTACAAACACGTTGTAGCATCCTCGGTCGCACCCTTGATGACTACCAACCCCACTCCGGTGGCACTCTTTCCTGGGGCTAATCCCCCTTGACCACTGGGCACCTCATCAAAACTAACAGCTCAACGCTTATATGGCTAACAGCCTGTGTAAACCACTAGGGCCTACACATTGTTGCACGCCCGGCCAACAATGCCCCGCCGGTACTCAGCAGCCCGGTGCAGCCTCTGCCTAACCTTGGGCAGCCGGTCATTGACCCGCTTGTAGCCCTGCTGGTACTCCTTGCCAACGGGGGGCAGAGCCTCCCTGTCCTTCCAGCTGCACAGCTCAAGGGGGCGCTGTGTGCTCTCCCCAATGCGCTGGAAGTTGAAGCAGGCGTTGGTGTCCCGGTCCAGCCACCTGCCCCATGAGGGAGCCTGGGGTCGTGGCACTGGGCCAGGTGCTGCAGGGAGGGGCTGGGCCTGGGCAGGGGGATGGGGTGGGGCCTGGGCTGGGGGAAGGGGAGGGGGGGCCTGGGCAGGGGGAGGGGCAGGGGGGTCCTGGGCAGGGGCATGGGGGGGTCCCTGGGCAGGGGCAGGGGGGTTGGGCGGCACCTGATGGCACCACTGCAGGCCCCACACATACTTGGCATGCCGCAGGCTCCAGGCTGGGCGCATCAGCCATGAAGCAGGATCCGTGCAGTAGATGGCCAAAGCCAGACCTGCACCACAGCCGGGCAGGTGGCTGGACAGGGACAGCAATGCAGCGCTAAACATGCAGCGCATTGGGTAGAGGAGGTGGCGCCAGCTGGAGATGTCCTGGTGGCCAGACGAGGCAGCTCTACCAACCAAGGGCAAGGAGTACCTTAGCCTGGGGTACAAGCGGGTGCAAGACCGCCCACCCAAGGCCTAGCAGCAGCAGCAGCAGTATGTGTGCCTTGCTTTGAGCTGTCATCAGCTTACATTAGTGCATGTTTGTCATGCCAGCTATAGACTGTAGGCCTCAGGAGCCAGGCAATAGTGTAGGTGGTAGGCACTCATGTGCCATGTGCATGGGTATACTGCAAACAGTCCCACAACCAACAGTTGAGTGGTCCCTAGTAGAAACTGACGAGGGGGCTGGCTCAACATCTGCATGGCCCAACGCGACTTGAAGACTTTGGCCCACAACGTACGCGGCCGTAACGCTCCTAAGCGCCAGCAATACCTGTGCAGTCTCTAAGGCACGTTCAACAAAGGTAAAGAGGGGTGCTTGCCAACGAAGGTCAACGTTGGGCATTTACAGAGCAAGCCACGATCAGCTGTGACACGCCCTGAGGAAATTTCAAATTTTGACGAACGGAGCCCATAGGCCACGGAAAGCAGTTGCGCTTGCTGCATTGCAATCGTCCTTTTGCGTTGTATCCTGCTGATGGTTGTGCCTGGCCTGAAGCCTGTGGCGCCCTCCACAAGAAATGTGCTTGAGACGCAAGCTTGCTATTGGGTGCTAGCTGTTGTAAGGTTGTTACGGGTCAAAATGCCTATCGCAGCACCGTGCAGCATCACGTGACGGTCCCGTCGAGCGCGACGGTGGCGGGAGGTGCATCTATAGTCCTAGTTACAGTCCACCTTATCCCCCCCACCCTTGCTGGGTTAGCCGGAGCGGCAGACATCACAGTGGCTGAAGTCCTCACAGCCCTCACCTCCTGCCCCTCGACATCCTCCCCTGGCCCTGACGGCTTACCCTACAACCTTTGGCGCGTCGACAGTGATTGCTGGGCTCCACTGATAGCCAAGCTCTTCACCGCTATCGGCACCACGGGAACCCTCCCCACCGGCTTCAATAGAGGTACCATCACCCCCATCCCCAAACCTTCAGCTCCCAACCTCTCTAACCCTACCTCTTATCGCCCCATCACCCTCCTCCCCTCTCTTTACCGTCTCCTCGCCAAAATCTTGGTAGCCAGGTTCGGGAAAGCCATGGCCCCAGCCATCGGCAGGGAACAATCTGCCTTCCTCCCCGGCCGTCGGATAGAGGATAACATCAACACCACCTCCCTTCTTCCCCACGCCCTCCAGAGTCAAGGGCTCTCAGCAGCCAACATCTACCTCGACATAGCCAAGGCCTTTGACACGGTAGACCGGCCCTTCCTCTACACCCTTATGCACACCTTGGGAGCCTCGGACGGGATGGTTAACTGGGCTCGGATCCTCCTTCACAACACCCAGGCTGTTACCCACGTCAACGGCACAGACTCACCCCTTTTCACCTGGTCCGCGGGCGTCCGACAAGGCTGCCCCCTCTCACCCCTCCTTTACCTCTTCGTGGCTCAAGGGTTCGCCTCCTGGCTCATCTCCCACCCACAGCTAGGCGTGCGGATCGGAGGCTCTCGGCTGGTCTGCACTTTCTACGCTGACGATACCCAGATTCACCAAGGCGACCTCACAGACCCTGCCCTCTCCACCCTCTCCCTTGCTCTCACTACCTTTGGAGACGCTTCGGGGCAACGGGTAAATACAGGCAAATCCTCTGCTGTCCTCATTGGCGTCCCCCTCCCCTCTCCCCCCACCCATCTGGCTGGCATCCCTGTCCATCACTCCGCCACCTCCCTTGGCATCCAACAGGCCAACCCTACCCTCTCTTCCACCACCCCTCGCCACACCAGAGCCACCCGAGCCTCTCTAAGACCTCCAAACACCTTCTCCCCTCACCCCGACCCAGCTACCTCCTCAGCCTGGGAGGAGCGCCTGAGGCAAGCCACCAAACACCTCCACCGTCTCAACGGCCTCCCCCTCTCTACCATGGGCAAGGGCATCGCCTCCTCCACCTATGCCCTTAGCACCTTCCTCTACCACGCCGAATTCTCGGGCCTACCACCTACTCTCCCTACCTTCACCCATTCTCTCTACCGCATTGTGGCCAAGCACCTCCCTTACCCCCTAGCCATGGGCCGTCCTGCTGACGGAGGTTTTGGCCTCCTACCACTAAGAGAACACATCCAGGCTCGGCACGCCGCCATGGCTACACGGCTTCTACACCACCTCATCAACGACCACACCTACTCCACCCTTCCCTCCCCGTCCCCCCCACCAGCCAATCCCACCCTTCACCCCCCCCCCATTACCCGCCCTACACCTACCCGCCCCTTCCTCTCTTTTATCCTTACCTTCCTTTCCAAACTCTACCACACCCTTCAATCCCTCTTCTCCGGCTTTCTCACCCCCCTTCTCTCCTCCAGCCGACCACCTGGCCCCTCTCGGGACAGCCCCTCCCACCCTACCCAGCCTTCTCCTACCAACTCCAACACCCTCCCCCCTTCACCAACACCCCCAACTCCCTCTCATTCATCCCCTTCATGGATCCCCCTAGCAGCCACCCTCCTCACCCACGCCTGTCCCTCTCTCCACCCTGCTCATACCCTCCTTCTCTCTACCCAAGCCACCGACCCTGACATTACTCGAGGCATCATAGGGCTCCCTTCACTCCACCAACCCCACCTCCTCCCCCAAGGCATCATTACCCTCATGTGCCAAGCCCTCCAAGCCCTCGGCCCTTTATCCCTTCCCGCTACCTCTCCCAACCAACCCCTCCCAGTTACACCAGTCCCCCTCCAACACCTTACCTCCCTCTCTTGGTCCTCACCCACCACCTCTACCCCTCGGGTCTTCCCCACCCTCATAGGGACCCCTGTGAGGGTCTTCACCTCCATGCTCACACCCCACATCACCTCCGCCCGCAAGCAGGCCCACCTCTCTTACATCACCCAAGCACTATCCACACCTCACCCACCCACCACTCGAGCGCTAGCCCTTCAAGCTTTCACTACCAACCTTAACAAAGCCTGGAAGGTTCCTTGTTCCAACCTCCTTAAAGAGACCCTTTGGCGCTTGAGCATCAATGCCATCCCTGGGAGCCGCATCACTCCCTGGTCTTGCCCTTGCGACCCCTCTCACCATCCCCGTCACAGCCGCCAACATAGCTTCTGGAGTTGCCCTATCGCCATTACCATTAGACAACAGCTCTCCTTCAGCCTCGGCACGCAAGTTCACCAATCCTCCCTTTGGTGCCTCATCCCCCCCACCCCTACCTTCCCTCCTTCCCTCTGGAGCCTGGTTTGCATGGCTGCCCTTGATGCGATGGACTTTGGCCGTCGCCGTCTCTGGGCTCTCACCCATCACCCCACCACTCAAGCGACCGCTCCTACCACCCTTTCCCCCATTTCTACAGCCAGCCAGCTTGCTATCTCTACCTTTTGGCTTCACCTACAAGACTTCACCCTAGCCCATCCCAACCCTCCTGGCTGGAACCTCCCCCATCCCCATCCCTTCATCTCTACTCAAGACGGATCCCTTAGTGTCTCTTTCCCGGTTACTCCTCCTAGTCCCTCTGCCTCATAACGTGTTTCACTCCCCTCTCCTCTCTGGCCCTCCTAGCTTTGGCGTCCTTTCTAGCCCTCCAACCTTTTGCGACCCTAGCTCCTCCGCTTCTATGGCTTCTCCGCTTCTCGAGGTCTCTCCCCCGCTCCCTTAAGCTCCCTTCCCCTTCCCTTCCTGAGTTCTTTCTCTCCTAGGTAGTTCCCCTTCTCTTTCCCTTTTTCTCTGTTCTCTCCTTAGTCTTTTACCTTTGGAGGTTGGCTTGTATCCACCCGAGCCCTACCTCCTTAGTGTAACAACTACTACAGAGCAAGCCACGATCAGCTGTGACACGCCCTGAGGAAATTTCAAATTTTGACGAACGGAGCCCATAGGCCACGGAAAGCAGTTGCGCTTGCTGCATTGCAATCGTCCTTTTGCGTTGTATCCTGCTGATGGTTGTGCCTGGCCTGAAGCCTGTGGCGCCCTCCACAAGAAATGTGCTTGAAACGCAAGCTTGCTATTGGGTGCTAGCTGTTGTAAGGTTGTTACGGGTCAAAATGCCTATCGCAGCACCGTGCAGCATCACGTGACGGTCCCGTCGAGCGCGACGGTGGCGGGAGGTGCATCTATAGTCCTAGTTATATCTAGTAAGTGGCGCAGCACCATCAAAAGCGGCATGCCCCATGCCTCGACTGACCGGAATTCGGTGTTCCTGTGACTGGCGCGAGGCACTAGCCAGGGCTCCATCCGCGACCATTGTCACACACATGTGTCCGTAGCAAACACATTTACACAATAGGTAAGGTTGCTGCAACATGTAAGTGAGGTATGAGTGACAACTTCACAACAAGCCCATGGCACGCCCAGCCATGCCACAGCCATGTTTACTAATGAAATGGTATGCCACTTAGCTAGTGGCCTGCTTGCACCCAAATGAAACTACAGCCCAAGTTTCATTTGGCGCTGACGATGCGTACAACACTAACATGGGTATGCAACCCCCCAAGCTCATGTCCTCTCACTACCACCATGTGCCAACCTATTCGGCTGCAGGAAGGCATGCCGAGGTGTCTCTGTTGAGGTGTGTGATGGCAAGCTTGGGTCTAGTTGGTGACAGGTGACATGTGCACCGCCAGAGCATCCAACCAGTCAGCTATGTGCATGTTCCGCACTGGCTTCACGGTGGGCTGCCCATTGCCCACCACAGCCCACAACTCTTCTAGCTGGGTTTTTTTCGCTGTGATGCGCACGTCCAACACATGCACAATCTCTGCATGGTGCTGGCAGCGGGTGGGGCAGCGGGTGGGGCAGCGGGTGGGGCAGCGGGTGGGCTAGCGGGTGGGGCAGCGGGTGGGCTAGCGGGTGGGGCAGCGGGTGGGCCAGCGGGTGGGGTAGCGGGTGGGGCAGCGGGTGGGCCAGCGGGTGGGGCAGCGGGTGGGGCAGCGGGTGGGGCAGCGGGTGGGGCAGCGGGTGGGCCAGGCATGGGCATAGCATGCTGGCATTTCAGCACCAGCAGCTCTTTGCCCCTCTTAGCCATGCCACAGCCATGCCTCATCCTCGTTTGACTTCACCCGGGCTGGTAGAGGCGCAGGGCTGGTTGAGGCGGATAGAGGTAGTGGGGCAAAGTGAGGCTGGAGAGGGGGGGGCGGAGTGGAGGAGGAGAATGCTTGGAGGAGGAGGAGTTGAGTGGGGTGTTGGTTCAGTGCTGGGAGGTGGTGAAAGGTGGCCGGCAAGCGGACAGCCGGTAGGTAAGGGAGAGCATGAGCTGGTAGTTGTTGTTTGTGGTAGCCGTTCTCTACCTGCTGTCGTACAAGCATTTCATTGTGTGAGGAGCTTTGTAAGTACCAACCTGTCGCTCAGCTTTGGTGTCGCCCCCTGCCCAGCAAGTTGTAGGCCGTGCGTTTGTGCCCTTGAATCCTGCAAGAAACACACAAAAATAGCATGCACCATGGGGCATGCACCCTGCAACAAGGAGGTCTACAGGAACATGTGAACAAACAAACATATGATGCATGGCCACTAACCTTTAACCGTGATTGTGTGGCGGGCCCCTCGCTGCTGCCGGACACCGGGCGTTGTGCGGCAGTTGCAGCCACATGCGCCAGCCCAGCCCCCTGCCCCTGCAGCCCTGCCCCTCCCTGCCCCTTGCTGCTGCCAGCTGCCAGGATGGTGGGTGGACGCCGGGCAGGACCTGCAGCCACATGCGCCAGCCCAGCCCCCTGCCCCTGCAGCCCTGCCCCTCCCTGCCCCTTGCTGCTGCCAGCTGCCAGGATGGTGGGTGGACGCCGGGCAGGACCTGCAGCCACATGCGCCAGCCCAGCCCCCTGCCCCTGCAGCCCTGCCCCTCCCTGCCCCTTGCTGCTGCCAGCTGCCAGGTGTGGGTGGACGCCGGGGAGGACCTGCAGCCACATGCGCCAGCCCAGCCCCCTGCCCCTGCTC
The DNA here is from genome assembly GCA_030144725.1 of Haematococcus lacustris. NCBI lineage: Eukaryota > Viridiplantae > Chlorophyta > Chlorophyceae > Chlamydomonadales > Haematococcaceae > Haematococcus > Haematococcus lacustris. The sequence goes on along the minus strand of JASKMD010000020.1, from coordinate 1,771,926 downwards.
TGGCGGTGCACATGTCACCTGTCACCAACTAGACCCATGCTTGCCATCACACACCTCAACAGAGACACCTCGGCATGCCTTCCTGCAGCCGAATAGGATGGCACATGGTGGTAGTGAGAGGACATGAGCTTGGGGGGTTGCATACCCATGTTAGTGTTGTACGCATCGTCAGCGCCGAATGAAACTTGGGCTGTAGTTTCATTTGGGTGCAAGCAGGCCACTAGCTAAGTGGCATACCATTTCATTAGTAAACATGGCTGTGGCATGGCTGGGCGTGCCATGGGCTTGTTGTGAAGTTGTCACTCATACCTCACTTGCATGTTGCAGCAACCTTTCCTGTTGTGTAGATGTGTTTGCCACGGACACATGTGTGTGCCAACGGTCGCGGATGGAGCCCTTGCTAGTGCCTGGCGCCAGTCAGAGAAACACCGAATTCTGGTCAGTCAAGGCATGGGGCATGTCGCGTTTATCGGTATTACGCCACGTACCTGAGCAAACTAGGACTATGGATGCACCTCCGGCTCCTGTTGCGCTCGACTGGACAGTCACGTGATTTTGCAACGCGTCGCTGGAACAATTTGTGCGATGCCTAGTGATAGAGACCACTATTATAAGCTCATCCGCGAGGGAACATGTTCGCCCACCACCATCGCGGCCGTACTAGAGGCCAGCGACACAGACACGGCTTGAGCTATAGAGCGGGATGGTGCAAACGCGATGTCCTGGGGTGGCCTGTGTGACCCAAACTGACCCATGCGAACATTTTATCAGGCGTGTCACAGCTGAGCCACGATCAGGCCAACAAAACTCATTCAACAAGGAACAACATGTTGGGCTGTGGGTAATCTCACTCAGCTACTACAAACACGTTGTAGCATCCTCGGTCGCACCCTTGACGACTACCAACCCCACTCCGGTGGCACTCGTTCAAGGGGCTAATCCCCCTTGACCACTGGGCACCTCATCAAAACTAACATTAAAGGCTGACAGCCTGGCGACTCAAACCAACCCTAACATGCCCTAGAGGTCGCCAGAGGCTCTTGGGCTGGGCTGTGAGAGCATTGAAGCTCCCCGTGCACACGGATTTTATTGTTCGCACCGGGCTGCGATGCCTGCGAGCACATAGGGCACGGGGACATTAGGACGGAGTGCGGGAATGTGGGCTAGGTGCGATGTGCGGGGCAACAATGCGGGGCAACAATGCGGGGCAACAAGTGCGGGGCAACAATGCGGGGCAACAAGTGCTATTTTTCTTGGTTTCTATGTCAGCAACTTCTCCCCTGGCTTCTATGTCAGCAAGCCACGATCAGGCCAGGGGGGAGGGAGCAGGTGGTGAAGGAGAGGGAGGGGGGGCGCAGGTTAGGGAGGAATGGTTAACGATGAGGGCAAACTCATATCTGCCTACGGTTTTCCCAAGCAGCTGTAACACTTGTGTTTGTGCGGTCAGGATGCATGGTCGGCTGAGGGATAATTGCCGGCTGCAGCCGCCAGGCATGCTGAGTTATGCGGCTATTGATGTCGCTGCGGCTGTCTACATACTCATCGACAGCCTCTGAGTCACGTAGTGGTAGTGCAGTGTAGTTACATCGGAAAGACGTCGTAAAGAACTAGGGGTTAGGGGTTAGGGTTCAATGAAAAGAGGAGTAGTCATTGCAAGCATCGTCGTCAAAAGAGGTTGCGTCATGTCAGAACATTTCAAGAGCCAAGGAAACCCTCAACACAGCAAGATCTCATCATAAGTAGAAGGCACATGCTACATGATACATGCCGCATATCGGCCTTGTTCCCGAACGTGGCAAATTTGAAGTTTATCAACCCATGCAGCCCGGGCTAGACACTTGTGACTGGAAGCCTATGATGAATGACAAGGTAATGAATGGCAGGGTCAGGAGCCACGCCCCTGTCCAGGTGCATGCAGCCATTGCATGTGACTAGCTGTTGCCGCACAACACACCCACTGACCCACTCTGCACACCTCATCCTAGTTCAAGCCAGGACAAACAAGCTAACCAGCTCTGAATAATGAATCCCACACAGCACAAGTGGTAGCAAGTCGTTTGGCAGCTAAGATGATATGACCGCACCTTTATGGCAACCTTGCTGCAAAGAACTGGCTAATGAAACCCTAGACACCTGGGACTGGTTTTGCTGGCATGCTTACGGCAGGAGGCCACATGCCATCTCCTACCATAAAGTTATCCTCACCGCCCACATCAGACCATCAGCTAGGGCTAGGCTAGAGCCAGACCACCAGCTGGTTGGGCCAGAGCCAGGCCATGATGCCCAGCCGCCCTACTAGGCTCACACACGCATCACGGCCATCACAACCTCTAGACCAGCTATCGGGTGGTGGGGGAGCTGCCGGCACACCCGACACACTGCAGCCAGCCCGCACCACTGCCAATGGCAGCCACACCTGCCTGCGCGCTAGCAACCGAGCCAGGTGAGGCTGCCCAGTGCCAGGTCTGGTCAGTGTGCATGGCAAATGTGCTAGACGTGTGAATACCTGACGGGACAACTCGCAGCTGCTACTCACAGCTACAACTCGCAAATGCCATACTCCTACAGCATGCCTCCCCCTACAGCATGCCTGCCTCCTCAGCTTACCTCACTCATTCCGCATAGCACAGCTTCGTAAGTTAGCAGAGTAGCGTACGTCTGCCGAATAGCGTACGTCTGCCTACGCAGCACAGGTTGCTGGTGCTGCAGCAATCAAAGACCCTGTTGGGCCGTGAGCCATCCACGCTCTCAAGCCTGACACTGGATCCACATTTGATAGCCAGCTCCACCACCATGTCCTGGATGTAGGAATCAAAATTGCTCATGACCTGTATGCAGTACGGGTAGCGAGCAACTTGCATCAGCACACTACGCTTGGGGTGTGTGCTGCCACAATACAACACGGACTGACTGGGTCCTGACGGCGTCCTGGTGCTGGGCATTCTGTGTGGAGTGCGCCGGCCAGTATATTGTTACGCGCTATATGTAGCCATCACTGTGGAACGCCGTGTTTTCCAGGTCGCCTTGAAATGCTCTCTTTGCCCTACTCTCTGGGTCTTGACAGGGTTTTCTTTTCAGGTCGCTATGGCATACCCTACTGGGTCCTACCCCTTGGGCAATCCCTCAGCTGGGTCCTGACAGTGTTCCGGGGCTGGGCAGGCCTACCCCAGTGTTTTCTCCGTTGATCCACCTCACCTTGAGTCTGGCACTGCACTAGCTGCACTGCACTTAGGCTAACAGGCCTTTCATTGACACTGGTGGTGTGGTGGGGAGGGTCGTGGACCACACCCCGTCATTGCCTGCCCACCACAACTTGCCGTGACTTTCCAGAACAAGAATGAGAACTTGCATGACTTCATGTTGAGCCCATGTACACCTTGCTTTGAAGTGCGTTACAGAAAGTCCCGAACCCCTAGAGGGGGAGGGCGGCCAAGCAGCCTGACGGCTGACGGCTTAAGCGGTGTAAGCCACCTATCCCTCATTGGTTTTGATTTGTATTTGTGGCTTGATGGGTGATTGGTAGGGTACGCCCATAGAATTCTAGGTGGCTCGGAAACCTAGAAATTTTTCCTGAGCCTAGAAACCTAGAAATAGAATTCTAGGTTGGCCGGCCGGATTCCTAGAAATTTTTCCTGAGCCTAGAAACCTAGAAATAGAGTTCTAGGTTGGTCGGTCGCTCCTTAGTGATTGGTGCCTTGTGTTCCGTGGCGCAACAGTTGCTCATGAGCTGCTAGGGTTGCACATGGGGTGCGCTCTTCATCCAAATTACACTTTGCCGAGTAATCTTGTCAATCTAGCTTGTCTCATCACTGATCTCAGCGCTCATCTTGTTGCTCATATCATCGCTCAACTCATATCCTTGTCAATCTAGCTGTGTCCGATATATCAGTCGTTGTGTGCAGAGCAGGGCAGCATGTGGCAAGGACGGGAGCCACGCTTGTGTCCATGTGTATGCAGCCATTGCATGCGACTTGCTATGTCTGAACACACCATCCTAGCCTAAGCCAGGACAAACAATCAAATCAGCCCGAACAGCACACAGGTTTCCACACAGCACAAATGGCAGCAGGCCGTCTTGGCAGCTAGGATGACACGACAGCACCTCAACAGCAACATTGTAAGGAAGTGGCTACTAAACCATACGCAACTCAATTAGGCTTGCTGGCATGCTTACAGCAGGAGGCCACATGCCACATCCTACCATGCAGCCATCCTCACCGCCCACATCCTCCAGACCAGCTATCGGGTGGTGGGGGAGCTGCCGGCACACCCGACACACTGCAGCCAGCCCGCACCACTGCCAATGGCAGCCACACCTGCCTGCGCGCTAGCAACCGAGCCAGGTGAGGCTGCCCAGTGCCAGGTCTGGTCAGTGTGCATGGCAAATGCATTAGGGGCGTGGGCACCTCACTGGACAGCTCACAGCCGCTGCTTTGCACCAGTACCCCGTACATCCCCCTATGTGTGAGTACCCGGCAGGACAACTCCTGGCGGGACAGTCTCCACTCTCACGACTCCCACCCTCCTTAGCCTCCTCTGACACAATCAGGGCCCAGCCATCCTCCCCAGCATATCACTCCACCTCACTGCACAACAGGGCCAGTGCCCCAGCCAGTGCCCCGCCCATCCTCCAGTGCCTCACCCATCCTCCCGCACAGCTTCACAGCGAACCTGCCCCTGAGCTCAGGGCGGCCTTCACACTCCACCCTGCCCCTGTCTACACTGCACTCTCCACTCCACACTCCACTCCACACTGCACCCTGCCCCTGTATACAGCATAATAGCTGAGTAGGCCGCCTGCACTGAGGCCAGAGTGGACCTCATCTGCAGCCTAGCACTGCCCCCTGCACGCACAGCACAGATTGGTGACATTTGAGCAATTGAAGTCCCTGTCGGTCTGGAGGCCATCCGGGCTCTCAAGCCTGACAGCCGTGGAACAGGGGAGGTTCAGTGACCCAAACATGTCCTGGAGGTAGTTAACAAAGGTGTTCATGACCTGCAAGCAGGAGGGGTGGCGAGCAATGTGAGTCAGCACAGCACACTGGAGGTAGGTGTCGACCCAGTGGGACAACTCCTGACTGGCTCCTTACCAGGTCCTGCAGCCAGGCATGCCTTCCCTTGGCTCCCTGGCTCCACAGGCTGTATTGCCTCCCTTGGCTCCCCCCTTCCCTTGGCTCCCCCCTTCCCTTGGCTCCCCCCTTCCCTTGGCTCCCCCCTTCCCTTGGCTCCCCCCTTCCCTTGGCTCCCCCCTTCCCTTGGCTCCCCCCTTCCCTTGGCTCCCCCCTTCCCTTGGCTCCCCCCTTCCCTTGGCTCCCCCCTTCCCTTGGCTCCCCCCTTCCCTTGGCTCCCCCCTTCCCTTGGCTCCCCCCTTCCCTTGGCTCCCCCCTTCCCTTGGCTCCCCCCTTCCCTTGGCTCCCCCCTTCCCTTGGCTCCCCCCTTCCCTTGGCTCCCCCCTTCCCTTGGCTCCCCCCTTCCCTTGGCTCCCCCCTTCCCTTGGCTCCCCCCTTCCCTTGGCTCCCCAGGCTGTATTTACAACCCGCCCCCTGCCCCTCCCTTGAGTATGGCACTGCACTGTGGCTAACATGCTTTTCATTGATGCTGGTGGTGGTGGTGAGGTGGTGGTGTGGTGGGGAGGGTCATGGACCACACCCCGTCATTGCCTGCCCACCACAACTTGCCTTTGCCAGGTCCTCCTGGTAGCCCAGGGTGATCGAGGTGATAGTGCCCAGCTCGATGCTGGGTGGGTCAGGCTCCCAGCTCATGGTGATAAGGCTGCTCACACTGTCTTGGGGCTGAAGGTAGGTGGCCACGCCTTCCGGCTGCAGCACCTTGCTGTACAGCCAGGCGCTCACATTCCCAAAGGGCAGGTAGAGAGTGATTTCATCACTGTAGTATATGGAAGGGTCAAGGAGGAAATACACCTCCAACCCCACTGCACCTGCAGGCGGACGTGGTGGCGGGAGCGGTGGAGCCTGCAGGCACAGAGCCAAGCAGCAGCTAGCACAAGGAACTCATGGATACTCAGCCGCCCGCTGCAGGTAGATGAGCACAATGGGCATGTGGGGTGCAGTAGCCACTGCGGGTAGTTTAGAGTTTCAGCTCAGTCTATGCGCTGAATGTCTGGAGTTTTAGCAAGGGACAGGGCGACGCTGGAGAGAAACCGCAGCGTGGCTGATGACTAGCTAGGGGTCAGGGTCTGCCCAGATTATGAAGCAGATACTACCCACCGGGGGGGGCGAGGGTGGAGGAGGGGAGGGGAAAGGAGGGGCGGGCGAGGGTGGAGGAGGGGAGGGGGAAGGAGGAGGGGGTGAGGGTGGGGGGGGGGAGGGAGAAGGAGGGGGGGGCGAGGGTGGAGGAGGGGAGGGAGAAGGAGGAGGGGGTGAAGGTGGGGGAGGGGAGGGAGAAGGAGGGGTGGGGGAGGGTGGGGGAGGGGAGGGGGAAGGAGGGGGGGGTGAGGGTGGGGGAGGGGAGGGAGAAGGAGGGGGGGGGCGAGGGTGGAGGAGGGGAGGGGGAAGGAGGGGGGGGCGAGGGTGGGGGAGGGGAGGGGGAAGGAGGGGGGGGCGAGGGTGGGGGAGGAGGGGGTGGGGGTGAGGGAGGGGGGGGCGAGGGGGAGGGAGGGGGGCTTGGGCTGGGTGGTGCCTGTGGGCAGGCATGGCAAACCAAACACCATTGCCTGGTATGCAGCAGCCATCACACTAGTGTAGAGGGTGAACCCGGCAACCCGGCAAAGGTTGGGGCCTAGGAGGGCCAGACACGGGCTTAGCTGCCTGGTGGGTCTAGGTGCCTGACAGGCAAGGTGGGGCAGCAGTAGTGCAGGGCCCAGGGCCCAGGGGCTGCTGCCACTCACCGGGGGGGTCAGCAGGTTAGTATTAGCTGGGGGCAGCGGTGGTGAAGGTGGCGGGAAGGGGGGGGGTGGGAGGGGAGGGGCTTGGTGGAGGGGGGGGAGGGGGAGGTGCTGGGGAAGGGGGAGAGGGCAGGAGAGGGGGAGGGGGGGGAGGGGGGACAGGAGATGGCCTGCAGCCAGCAGCCAGCGGCAGCACAGACTCTGGAGCGAAGCGTCATCCCATTGTCAGCAGGCTAGTATCGGAATAGCGTATCCATGTGATCCATGCTTGCGTTCTATTGAGTAAAAAACAGGGCAGTTGAGTGGTTGACTACACGTTCTACTAATTAGCGTGTATAAATGTGTAGAAGTCTACTACATATACGCTGTACTGAATGTGTGACACAGGGCAGCTGGGCTGCTGGCTTATTGCCCCAGTTGTTCAGGGCCGAGGGGTTTCTGATGAGACTGGGTAGACTGCCACTCACGGGCTTCTTTCTTTCTTGAGGACACGTAAAAAGCCCACACAAGGAGCCGCACAGAGTTGGCAGTTCATCATTCGACGTCCTGGTTGGACAGGTATGGTGGCCGGAGAATGTGCCCAAATCGAGGAAATTTGATATGGGGTGGCTGACACGAGTTGCACGCTCTTCGGGTGCAGGTACAGGCCACACGCCATACCACCACTCTTAAACATGTCAAACATGGGAACTGGGGGGCCTGCGCCCGACAAATTTCAGAAAGTTTAAAAGCTGGGCCGCTGAGCGCGATAGCTGTTCGCTGATCACAGCCCCACTAATCAGGCCATTCCCGGCACAACGCGACCCGATCTCCCAGCACCCCCGCCCGCCCCGGCACAGGTGCACATCAGCCCGAGCAGCCCGCTAGCTTCGCTTTGATGAGCTGCACCGCCATGCGCAGAAATCGCTGTAAAACTCTTAAGACCGGTAAGATTCTATCAGGGGTGCGGCCAATGGCGGGGGTGACCTATTGTTTACCTACGCGTTTGGCATGCCTTAAGATCACCGTCCCAATGCCCCCTATGTTTCAGTGGACCCAGTATTGTTAATCACTCATTTGCAGGTCAGTGTGTTAGCGTGTATTAGCGTGTCAAAGTCTGTTACATATACGCTGTACTGAATGTGTGACACAGGGCTATTGGGTTGTTGGCTTATTGCCACAGCTGTGCAGGGCTGAGGGGTTCTTAATATGGATGGTTGACTGCCACTCACGGGCTTGGCAAAGGAGGTGAAGGTCCTGGTGACGGAGGAGGGGGCAAGGGGGAGGGCGCCGGGGTGGATGCTTGGCTGGGAGGTGGTGGTGTGAACACGCGGCAGGTTTGGAACGGCATCTGCGCAAGGTGCCACAAGCAGCAGAGGGAACAGGTCGGGCAAGGCCACCTACAATGGTGGCCTGTGAGTCATAGTGTGATCAGGTGATGAGGTAACCGCATGGAGGCGGTGCAGTGCATGCATGGACACTACCCTCAGCCACAAAGGTATAGGCAGGCAAGGTAAAAATCTTCCAGCAGCACCACTGAACCCCCCAATACCATGTCTGCTACCATTCCCAGCACCATGTTCAGCGGCTAGGACTGTTGCAGTGGGGTTGGGAAGCGGCTCCTGTCCCTGACGCTTGCTGGCTGCGAGCAGGTGCGACAGGGGTACCCCAGGGTCAACAGAGTGGTGAGCAGCAGCCGGGCTATGAAGTGAGCAGCAGCAGAGGCGCAGCAGAGGGGCAGCAGAGGGGCAGCAGAGGGGCAGCGCACCTGGTACCGCAGCCAGAACCATTGGCCGCGAGTGCTCAGGGAGCCACGACTGCAGGGCAGGAAAGGAGATGCAGTCCATGGGCCCTGGCTACACCCCCCTGCCCAACCCAAGAGCAGGGGCAGTGGCCAGGGCTCAGGGCTTGGAGGATGGGTAAGAGAGGTTGAGAGCGCTTGAGCCGCCTGCTTGCCCCTGGCGGCCAACCAACTCCCTGCCCTGCCCTTACTTCAACTGTGCCCGACTCCCTGCCCTTCTCCCAAATCCCCTGCTCCCCAAATTCCCTGCTCCCAAATCCTGTTGGAAACTTTCGAGCCAGATACATACAACAAAGACTGCATCGTTCAATGAAAGCTTCGTTGACCTTACACATACAGTCCGACTAACTTACGGGGCCTTCTTTGTATTTGCCACCTACGGTCTTGGCTGACCCTGGTCATGATGAGTCGCCCTGCCTGCCCTGCCTACACCCACCAGTTTGTCTGCAGGCTGCGCAAGGATAGTCCAGCCATACTGGATGAAGCAAAGCTGCTCTGCCTGAACATGTGACAGGGGCAGGAGGGATTTCCACAGCCTGGTGACTGGGACAAGCATGCAAAGACAACAGCAAGTGGCAAACAGGCTGAAATAGGAGACTAGGCAGATCATGGGCAGCAGCAGCCCACCAAGCAGGCTGGGCGACCAGGTCCAGGGTCACGTTCAAAGTGGGCCATAGGCTGGTGAAAGCCTGTCGGGGTTGACCTGGCCCAGGGGCAACAAAGAAGGTGGCGTTGGTGCGGCTGCCGGCACAAAAGTCTGACAGCTGCACCTCCACACCCCTATCCTGCAAGTAGTCCTCCATCAGGCCAACCACCTACAACACAGCAGCAGCACAGGCCAGCAGCAAAGGAGGGTTTGAGGAGTAGAAGTCAGCGGCACTGGGGTGCCTGATATGTGCACACACCTGCAGCACTTGTATACTGAACCCAAGACCCCAAGCTCTTAGCGCCTGAGATCTGAGTCTGATTCCTTGCACCCTTGAAGGCGGCTGTGACTGTGAAGCAAGGTCTGACATCTCACAGCGGCAGAAGCTGTACATCAGGGCAGAGCAGGCTGCAGCACCCCTTCCATCACCCCTGCCAAACTCACATCGTCAGCAAAGGCAGCGACCCCAGGCATGAGCTGCAGGGCGGGGAGGGGAGTGCCCAGCAGGGCTGTGTAGTTTTTGGCCAGGAGAGAGGAGTAGCATGAGGGAGGGGCTGTCAGCTCACTCAGTGGCAGCCCCGCCCTGGCGGCCAGCTCAGCTATGGTAGAGTTGGAGGCAACCTGCAGGCACAGTGGTTGCAGTCGTGTGATTGGAGAAGGTGTGAGCAACACAGTGCATGGATGGCTGTGGGTTTTGCAGTGGCTTTGGTTGCTGCAGACCAGCACACTGGTAAGGGTGCAGCACTATAGTAGAGGTACTGTGATGCACAAAGCAGGAGCCTACACACGACAACACGTTTTGGATGTTGTGGTGATGCTCTATTATGCACGCTGCTGCTAAACTCTGACCATGCTCCACAGATCCAAGCCGAAGAACTGGATGACGAGTCTTGTGCGCGGCAGGACCGCCCCGGGAGATAGCGGAGGGTCAGGAGAGGGCTGGAAAAGCGAGGGTGGAGGGGTTGGTGGGCTTGGTGGGCGCGGCACGAACAGCAAGGAGGGGGGCTGCGGTGGCGGAGGCTCTGCAGCCCCGGCGCCTGAGCGGCAGTCAACGGGCGACATACGCACATAAGCATGTAAGCTGTATATGCAACAGGCAACATGAACACCAGCTTCCCTTCAATTCGTATGTACTAGCGTCATCTTTGACATCAGCACGAAGAGCAAGTTATGCAAGTGTCGGAGGAAGGTTAAGCAACGTAGGGCTGCTGTATCCGTGCCCGCAGCACCTACATGGACAGCTCATCTCTGTAGCCAGCGCCACACCCATCATCAATAAGCAAGCTTGGCTTCCCCAGCGTCTCCATCTGCTCCGCGGTGGCGCCTCCATCGCGTGGCTGGACACGCTGGTGAATGGCTTGAGGAAGACTTATGTTCATGCTGTGCCATGATGTTCGAAGCCGCAGTACATTCGGATACTTTGTTGCATGGACCCTTGCATGCCAACCAATCTCAACTAGTGCAACCCATCTCGTGCAATGAGAAGTAACATCTGTGGCCGTAGCTACGAAGCTAATGGTTTGGTAAGACATCTCGCGGAGCCTCTCTTCAACCAATGCTATCCCTCGGCCTTGCCAACACCCGGCGGGGACAGCTCTTCTACTACCACCGCCATTAAGTTTGTTTGTTACTTAAGCTCATCATTCCTGGCGTAACCCCAGCCAAATAGCTTTGACTTTATGGCAAGCCCTGCCCTAACCTGCTGCTCGCTCTTATCTCCAAAGCAATCATCACGAGGCCCCCAGTCAGCAGGCCAGCTGCCAATAGGTCACGTGCTGCCCTCCGCCCTCCATTGGCCATCCCTGGCAGGCATGTTCATTTGCTTGAATTGCCCAGACACCTCTCAACACATCAAGCAGCCATGCATGGGACTGCCGCCACATTCATGCATCAGCCGCCCAGGGTCTTGGCCGCCCCCTTCAGCAGCTCCAGCACCCGGTCAAAGGAGGGCCGTGAGGCGGCGTCTTGTGCCCAGCACTTGGTGATGATGTCCTGGGGGTCAGGGCATGGCAGGGGTCAGGGCAGGGGGTCAGGGCATGGCATGTGAAGGAGGGCAGAGCTGGCCTGGACAGGGTTGGGTGGGGCTGGAATGAGCGGGCTGTGGGTTGCCACAAGGTGGTATTGCTTGTGCTACAAGGACGAGCTTGCTTGTTCATGGACAGAGGAGTGTGGGCGAGGAGCTCATGGGGTCTTGTGGCCCACCTGCCTGCCTCCGCCTCCCTCTGCCTTTCTCTCACTCCCTCTGCCCACCTGCCTGCCCGCCTGCCTAAGCGCTGACGCTGCCCTGGCCCTGGTCGTAGTCCTGGCCACGGCCAGTGGCCCTGCTCACCTGGAGCGTGCTGGGGCAAGACATGGGCACGTCCGGCCGCTTGCCTGCGAGCACGTCTGCCCGAATCTCTGGCACTGACATGTTGGAGAAGGGCACCTCGCGCGCCACCATCTCATTCAGCAGCACACCAAAGGCGTACACATCCACCTGCACCACACCATGGCCCACACGCCTGTACTCACTCGCCCTCACACTTCCTCCCAGCGTGGCACACATTGTGACATGCCGCTCATTCTAACAACCCACCTCCCTCCCAGCCATACCCCATGCCCTCCCTCACCTCCACATAGTCTCCCCTTTCACTCGAAACTGCCCGCCAACTTGACGACCCCATCACCAACCCATCACACCTCATCCATCACACCTCATCCATCACATCGCATCCCCACCATCAGCCAGCCAGCAGCTGGGCAGCAGGAGAGCATCCAAAGCTTTGAGGCGCGTCAGGAAGGAAGAGGGTCAGCAGAGAGGCACAGCAGACAAGCCATGCCAAGCCTGCCAGTTACAAGTCTGCCTGTTCAGCAACAGGCTTGGCGTATGAGAAACAGCACCACCATCAGCTTGTAGCTAATGTATCCGAAGGCTGCAGACGCATTGATGAGTGGTCAGCATGAGCTTGCACCATGGGTCAAGGTGTGGCTTAGCGGCAGGTAGGCATTGTGGCAGGCCACTCCCCAACATATCCACCTTCACCTCCAACCTGCCGCACCGCCTCCCACATCCTTCTCACCTCCTCCTGCTGCTGGCCCGATGCCCAAGGCAAACACTGCAAGGCAATCTGCAACGCCTGGGACCTGCAAGGCCCACCTGGAGGGCTGACATTCGATCCTCCATATGTACATGTGGAGGCAAGGAGCTATGAAATGGTTGCTTGGCCTAGCCCGTTAGCAGCTGCTGCTGCCTGCCTATGTCTTGGCTCCGCTTGGGCCGGCAGCTGCTATGGCCCTGGACACACAGCCCTAACCCTAACCCGTTAACTTACAAGTAACTAAGTTAGTCCTACCAGCCTGACCTTTTCATTGTACGGCTTGGAGTCCAGCAGCTCCGGCGCCATGTAGGCAGGGGTGCCTGCACCCGCCTGGCCATGGCTGTTGCTGGCTAGGCCGAAGTCGCAGACCTTGACACGCCAGGCGCGGTCCAGCAAGAAGTTGGCGGGCTTGATGTCCCGGTGCACCTGAGCAGGTCAGAGCCAGTGGCGGGAACTTCAAGGAAAAGTGGGACATGGGCTGCATGGTCACGGCTGCAGGGGGCGTGGCTGCAGGGGCCAGAGCTGATTGGGCTGGAGATGCATTGGTCGGGGCTGCAGAGGGTGGGTGGGGCATGCAATCCACCTGCCATACAGCATTAAGGTGGAACCTGGCTGGCTCATGGGGTGTACGGCTGGCTGCATGGGGTGTAGGGGTGGCCTCATGGGGTGTAGGGCTGGCCGCACTCACCACAGGAGGCTTTCTGGAGTGAAGATAGACGAAGGCGCGGGCGATGTCCTGAGCTATGCTCACCACCCTGTTGCCACCACATGGACACCTGCTTCACACCTGCTGTGTGGCCACTGGAGCTGCAGCAGTGCCGGCTAAAGTTGCCTCAATGTGTGAGAGGTGTCATAACCCATGGCTGCGAAACAAGAACTACAAACACACAGGGGCAGGGGCAGGGGCAGGGGCAGGGGCAGGGCAGGGGCAGAGGCAGGGGCAGGGGCAGGGGCAGGGGCAGGGGCAGGGGCAGGGGCAGGGGCAGGGGCAGGGGCAGGGGCAGGGGCAGGGGCAGGGGCAGGGGCAGGGGCAGGGGCAGGGGCAGGGGCAGGGGCAGGGGCAGGGGCAGGGCTGGCAGCGGCCCTGACCTGGCGCGGTCCAACTGTGTGCTGCCTCCATACATCACGCTGTGCAGGCTGTGGGGCAGGTGCTCCGTGACCATGGCAAGGTTGGGCAATTTCATGCAGGCCCCCAGGAACTGCAGGATGTTGGGGTGGCGCAATGCCTGCAGCGTCATCACCTCCTCCCTGCATCCCAAGGCAAAGTGGGTCTGGGTCAGGCACAGGCTTAGAGATGGTTGCAAAGGGTAGGGGTGCTAGGAGCGGGGAGCAAGGAGAGGGGAGAGGGAGGGGAGGGTTTACCTAAATTCTTGGACCAGCTGGTCGGTGGCATTGGGATCAAACCATTTCTTGATGGCGACAGGCGTGCCCTTCCACAAGCCTCGATACACAAGGGAGAAGCCGCCTCCACCTATCTGGTCTTGAACATCTAACTCGTCATAGCTTATCTGGCATGGGCTGCAGGGCAGGCCGTGGTAGGGACAGGGGCGACAGCAGCAGAAATGGCGGGTGGGGTCGCAGGGTGGCCGGACAAGGTTCGGGGCGGGAGACATGCTGGACATGTCGCTCACCCCCCAGCGAGCTGACGCTTCAACTCCTGGTTCTCAGCTTGCAGCCGAGCCACCTCCGCCGGCGAAGTGATCTGCAGAGTTCCGTCAACTACGCTTACAGATTTTCATTACGCGGCGATCGGCGTGCCACGAGAGCTGCACCTGGATGGCTGACATTCGGTCCTCCATCTGTACGTGTCGAGGCAAGTAGTTATGAACTGGTGATTAATTGTGCATGGTACGCAACCAGCACTACTAGCATGACGATGAGGGTCCTACTCCGATTAGTGGATAGTTTGGCTGCTTGGCACACCCCGTTAGCAGCTCTGGCTAGAGATTTTTAGACCCGCCCCATGCACCATGGACCAAAACTCAACCATGTCAAGCCGGTGCAATCCCTCACAAACAGGCATTTGCAACTAGCACGCTTCCGGTGCATGCGGGTTATGGGTTCTGCGGGCGGCAGCGCGAGCTGCTCCTGGTGCCCCTTTGGTCAGTCCAGCCAGTCCACCCGGTAACCTGCTAGTGATCAGAGCAGCATCACACGTGGTAAGAAGCGTATGCAGGGCAGCACGTTCCTTGTCCTGCTGAGATTTGTGAAAGATCAGTCACGCACGTCACACAAGCCCATGGGCCATGGCCTCCCATAGTTTCAAAGGCACCACAGTTCACAGAAGGGTTTTCATGTCGCCGTCAAGTCTGGTCTGTGTAGCCCTCCTGGCCCTTGCCGGACTGTGCGCCGCTGCAGCCCCACATCCAGACTTGGGCCGAGACGCGCATCTACAGCTGTTAGCCGCTGCTGCATCTGAACCAGAACGTCACTTTGCTGCGTGGGCTGTCCGCCACAACAAGCCCTATGCACAGTTTCAGCTCGATGTCAACAGCTTGGCTGGCAGCGAGGTGGCAGCTCGGTACGCTGCCTGGCGGGAGAACCTTGCTTTCGCCATCGCGCACAACGCGAACCACCGTAGCTACTGGGTCGGCCTTTCCCCACTCGCGGACCTGACCTCCGAGGAGTACAAGGCTCGCTATCTTGGGTTTAACGGAGCAGCGTACAAGCAGCAACGTGCTGCGAGGCAGGCTTCTAACTCAGCTCCCCGTTTCAAGTATGCCGACGTGGATGAGAAGTCCCTGCCCGCTGCCGTCGACTGGCGCAAGGAGGGTGCCGTCACGCCAGTGAAAAATCAAGCGCAGTGCGGGTCATGCTGGGCATTTTCGGCAATTGGAGCGGTCGAGGGCGTAAACGCCATTTACACGAAGTCCCTCGTTTCCTTGAGCGAGCAAGAGCTGGTGGATTGCGATCTGTCCGAAGATAAAGGGTGCCAAGGGGGACTCATGGACAACGCGTTCCAGTTTATCATGAAGAACAAGGTAATTCTAGCAACCATCACCAATGATGCCCTGCCATGCACGATTAAGCTGTAGCATTATGATAGTATGTATGGTGTAACTCTAGCCGTTGCGAAGCTGCCTGTTACCTGGCCGCGACCCCCCCTGCTGTGACAGGGTGTGGATACAGAGGAGCACTACCCCTACACTGCCATGCAAGGCAAATGCCTTGCCAACCACCTCAAGCACCGTGTGGTCACCATTGATGGCTACGAAGACATTCCTGAAAATGATGAGGCAGCGTTGAAGAAGGCGGTTGCACACCAGCCCGTCAGTGTGGCCATTGAGGCAGACCAGAAGGCTTTCCAGGTGAGAAGGTCTGCTTGTGGTGGACGCATCATTCAGCGGCATGCTAGCAGACATGGAGTACACCCATGTACCCTGCAGCGCTTGTCCTGTTATGTGCTTGCACTCTTCACAGTCAGCAAGGGACTGCAGGCATGCAAATATGAAGCGTTGTCACAGGCAACCCCATCATACAATTGGCATGTTGCCTGACACTGTAACAGTACAGTAGCTGCCTCAGCCATCACTGCTGCCTGTCTGCCGGCATGTGCAGCTGTACATTGGTGGAGTCTTCTCTGACGTCAGTTGTGGCACTGACCTTGATCATGGAGTGCTGGCAGTGGGCTACGGTGTTGATGCCTCAGGCGTCAACTACTGGACTGTGAAGAACAGCTGGGGCCCAGGTCAGTTCCTGCGTCCCTTTGGCACCCTCTGGGCTGTAACGCTGCAGTGTGATGCAAGTGCACTCCCAGGCACAAGAAGATTCATGCAAGTGTCTTGGGGTGCCTGTGGTGCTGCTCTCGTATTATAAGATATGGGGTGGTGTATAGAATGTGAAACATCTTCACAAGCTTGCTTCACCCTGCTTCATGGCTGCAGAGTGGGGCGAGCAGGGCTACATTCGGCTGGCTGCGGGCGTCAATGCCAAAGAGGGCATGTGTGGCATCGCTATGATCGCCTCGTACCCAGTCAAGACGGTGAGGCTGCTGCTGGGGTCTGCAGCTGGCTCTCAGCTGACATAGTTGGGTCTGCAGATCTGCAAGGGATGTACATTTGAGAGCTGAATGCAGCCTCCTGTGGCATTGAACAAAGCTCAGCCTGGCTGCTGCTGTACTGTCGCAGACTCCCAACCCCCCTGAGCCCGGCCCGGAGCCTGGCCCTGAGCCTGGCCCCCATCCCAAGCCACCCAAGCCCCAGCCAGTGGCGTGCGACGAGACCAGCAACTGCCCAGTGCGCACCACCTGCTGCTGTGTCATGGACTTCCTGAACATGTGCTTGCAGTGGGGTTGCTGCCCCATTGAGGACGCAGTGTGCTGCGATGACCAGCAGCACTGCTGCCCGCCCACCTTGCCTGTGTGCGACACCAACAGCGGCCGCTGCCTGCCTGGCTCCGGCAACTATGCTGCGTCCCAGCCCTGGCTAACCAAGACCCCTGCTGTGCGCACCTTCAAGCCCCTGGTGGACCGTCTGTTTGCTCGGAGCAGAAATGCGCCTTGCAGCAAGAAGGTGCATGACAAAGTGGTGTCTTGAGCTGCTGCCCATGACCCTGGCGGCTAGTGTGGTCCGTGCAGTAGAAGACAGACAGCCGGCGGCTCAACG
Source organism: Haematococcus lacustris (assembly GCA_030144725.1). NCBI lineage: Eukaryota > Viridiplantae > Chlorophyta > Chlorophyceae > Chlamydomonadales > Haematococcaceae > Haematococcus > Haematococcus lacustris. Next base: position 1,754,975 of record JASKMD010000020.1, on the reverse strand, counting down.
CTGCATTGGCAGAGCTTGGGCCTGTGTATGAATGGTTTGTAGCTGCAAGCAGGTAGGGATGGTGGGTGATGAGGGTGGCTCTGCTGCCAGCAACCCTGGTGTTTTCCTGTGTACTATAGCTGTGCTTTGCCCAGAGCTGCTGCCAGCAGGTTTGTTCTTGTGCTTTCCTGCCACTAGCAGGGCTTGTGATCCACACAGTGAGATGCAATGTCTTAACCTTGGGACACGTGCCGTGCATCTTGGGATGAGTGGAATTGCGTCCTGGGTGGCTTGATCCGTTCTGTACTTGTAGAGTTAAGGTTGTAACATATGAGCCGGGCGGGGCTTACGAGTGATAACGGCAGTGGTCGTAACCACGTCACGTGCCAAAACCAGATCTTGCATGCATGGCGTAGTTGGAAAGTAGTCTCTCCCCTCTCACTCAGCCGGTTCCAACTAGCAGAAAACCTATCCCTGGTGATCATAACGATGCGGCATCCCAAACACGTCCTGGCGCACATCTCTGAAATGCATGTTTGGCTCATGCGGGCTTCGTCGCGACAGACCGCCGATCCCGACCTGTTCCAGCAGCGCCTGCTCGCAATGAGGAGCAGTCGCTGCAGTGAAAACGGTCCACATGGCATTCCAAACCGATGTAATAGCGCTCATCTATGCCTGACCGTGCTGATCCTGCAGCTGCATCTCAGCTGTGACACGTCCTGCGGAAATTTGAATATTTTTCGCATATCACGTACAGGCCATCCCAGCATGTAAGACTTGCACCGCTGGGCTCAGCGCGTCGCTGTTAGCTCCCTGCCGGATGTCCACCTCCGTTGCCAAGAATCTGGACCAAGCGTAGCCTAGAGAACTGTCCAGTCGACGGAGTGCGGTACAATAGACCCCATGCGCATCGCAAAGCTTGTAATCGCTTGAGCGCTGACTTTCGTGCCCTTTGCAAGTGGAGCGACCGACGATGCCAGTGAGAACATTGGCACTTGTATCGCTGCGTAGCTGCCAAAATGAACGCGTGGGACTCATGAATTGTGGACCCGACTGCGACCATGCAGAAATGCTGCAAACCCGGCCCCCGGTCCAGCCACAGCGAATTTGAGGCTGAAAACATACCTGTAGGCTCGTCATGGCACAAGGTACGCAATAGATTAGGTTGCATGACGATGCACTAAGTGTGTGCCTCTTGGCAGGGAATAGTACCACATCACACATGATGTGGTGTCACATGGCACATGTGTGACCAGTAGGCCTGAAACTTGTGTGGTGTGTTGACAGTGCTCATAGCAACCCCTTGCCATAATTTCATCTAAAGGTAAAATTGCAGGCAACTACAGCATAGTTATAACCGCAGACTCCATTGTGATGGATGATGTCGTTGCCCAACAACACACCACATGCAGCACCTGCTATGTGTACATTGCAGGTGCATATCCTGCGTTTCTGTATCTCAACAACCTCGTGCAGGTGGAGGTCGTGTAATATCCACAGGTCAGAGCACCATTCAACATTGGTCATAGTGCATGTGCATCCAGTGCATCCAGCAGCCCACAGACTGTCTTTGCTGGAGGACCCCGGCCTACTACACCCCACAACTGCCTCAATTGATCTAAGCTGAGCTTCACTGTTTTCTCAGGCAATGGCTGTATTGTAGAACGGTACACTTGGCTATGGCTTAGATTTGCTGCTTTGCCATCCTTGCCCGATTGCTTGCTTGCTCTTTTGCAGCCAGCTGTTGCTCCACAGTTGCGGCCTTGTACCGCTGTCGTGTATCTGTAGACGCAAACTCCATGGTGATGGACAGCTCCGCTGCAGCTCGCTTCTCTCGCCTTTTCTGCTCTTGTAGCTTGCGTGTACTGCCAGCTTGTGCTGCAACCCTGGTTGTACAATGGCTCTGTGTGGGCCTTGACATGGGCTACAACCTGCGCCGCCCCCATCCTGTCAACTCTGCTGCTGCTCAACGGCTTCAAAGCTGTCTCACATCCCGTTGCGTTGAAGGACAGCCCGGTGTCCACATGATAGGAATCTTGTGCTTTAGGGTGGAAGCATCCCACAGTGAACTCCATTGGATCAGCAGCCATTGGAGCAGCGGGGGCAGCCATTGGAGCAGCAACCAACGGAGCAGCAGCCATTGGAGCAGCAGCCTTTGGAGCAGCAGCCATTGGAGCAGCAGGGGCAGGGGGGTGAGCCATGGATGCATAACAAGTTCGAGCAGCAGCTTTGAGGCGGGCATGGGTCCTCTTTGGTGCACGAGCAAAGACAGCGGATGCAATACGAGAACGAAGCGCGGCTGTGTTACGGACTGTAGCAAAAGGTGTGGCCGGGGGTGGCTGGGTAGGAGGGTGGGCTGCAGCAGCCGGCTGGGCGGAGGGGGCTGGAGGGTGGGTTGGGTGGGCTGCAGCAGCCGGCTGGGCGGAGGAGGGGGCTGGAGGCTGGGCCCGGAGGGCCACGGAACATTTCAGTACAAGCAGCTCCTGCCCTCTCCTTGCTTTGCCATCCCATGCAAGGGCGCAGTAGCCAGTACCTCTGGCCTCACCTGCACACCACAATGCACATTAGCATCCTGCATGTGTATCCTATCAACATCATGTGTAATCCTGCTCTGCTCGTCGCAGGTTTTTATGGCTGCTTTACTTACGTGCTTGGCCTTCGGTGACTGTCAAGGCAATGTCTTCAGAGGCTCTGCCGTAACTTCTGGCGCATGGGATAGACACCTCCAGCTGCTGCCCAGGTGCCATGACAGCAAAGCTGCCCTTCAAGGCCTTGGGTATTGCGTTGAAGGACAGCCCGGTGTCCACCTGCATCTCGAGGGCTCTAAGGTAATGTGCATGGTCAACCCTGCCCCTTGGGCCAACACCCCTTCGAGGTTCCTCAAGGTGCACAACTTGGCCGCGCATAGGGGGCGTTGGTGGCTCATGATCCTTGCCCTGAGTCCCCTCCTGCCCACGCCCCTCAGCCATGAGCCCCGCTGAGCGCAAGATCTGCCTCATTTGGTACTCATTGCGCACGTAGGCTAGGGCGAGTCTGGCCACAGGTGGTAACCGCATGGCTTTTGCCCTGACAAGCTGCTTTTTGAGCCTGATGACCTCCCGCTGCAGTGCGTCCACGCGTGTGCTTGGGATGGGCGGGGCGGGTGTCGGGTCACAAGAGGACTGTGATGACGGTTTTGGGAGGTGGTGGAGGTCGGAGGGTGGGGTGGGTGGGGTAGGGACTGCCTGAGAACCTTGATGGGTGTGCGAGGATAGGTTGACATCAGCGGTGGGTACACTGTCAACACATGCAATGCACACATGGGAGCATTTTTGCATGTGTTGCATACGACTTGTGTGCATGACATGCATGCATGCATGCATGCAAAGATGGCAGATGGTATGGCAGAAAGCTGTAGTGATTGTAAAGATGAGGAGGTGCAGATGCAGTTGTTTTGTTGAATAAGCTAAGATTCAAATCATAAAATGTAAGTACCTTCTTAACGTACCTTTTATGTGTTGATAGGGCTGGGCGGACAGGTTCAGCACAACCGCTGCAGTCCCCATGCCACCGTTGTTGCTGCCTCCCGAGGGAGAGATTTGTGCCCACTGCCCAAGCCCCACACCCTGCCCTCCTGCCCCCCCCCCACCACCACCCCTGCTGTTGCTGCTGCTGTTGTTGCCCGGCGCTGGGCCAAGTGGCTGAGAGCGAGTGGGGGATGGTGCCCACTGCCCCAGCCCCACACCCTGCCCTCCTGCCCCCTCCCCACCACCACCCCTGCTGCTGCTGCTGCTGCTGACGTTGTTGCCCGGTGAGTGTGGGCAAATGCTAGCCTCCACCCTCGACCGTTGCACACACTTGTAGTGGGCCACAAGGGGGAGGCGCATTGCCTCACACCCAACTCGGAGTGTGTTGTCCACAAGGGTGGCTGGCCCTAGGGCATCACCACGCGCTGGGCCGCTAAGTTTAGAAGCATCACGTACTTCCCAGATAGCGTCTGTCCCCTCCACATTAGGTGCCACGCATAAAGCTGTCCATGCTTGCCATCTGCCTATCACGCATGGTGCAGTCGACACCGTGCAAAGAACGCATCGGTCTAACTTCACCACAATGCCCTCAAGCAGCACGGACCGGCCTTTAAGAGGATGTGGGAACGTAGGCATGCACCTGCAGAGCACACACAGCAAGTGATGCATGGGATGTATTGTTGGGCAATGACATCATCCATGGCATTGCAGTCTGCGGTTATAACTATGCTGTAATTGCCTGCAATTTTACCTTTAGATGAAATCACGGAAGGGAGTTGATATAAGCACTGTCAGCACACCACACAAGTTCCAGGCCTACTGGTTACACATGTGCCATGTGACACCTCATAGTGTGTGACATGATATGAATCCCTGCCATTGTTCACTCACTGAAAGCATTGTGGTGCAGCTTAACCCATCGCGTACCTTATGCTAAAGTGGAGCTGACTGTGTAGTTTCAATCCAGAACTCGCCCAGGCTGGACCGGGGGCCGGGTTTGCAGCAGCCCTGCATGGTCGCGGTCGGGGCCACGGTTAGTTAAGCTCACGCGCTCATTTCTGCAGCTACGCATCGGAACAAAAGCGGAATGTTCTTACTGACAGCCAACCCAGCAAGACGGCCGACGACATGTGTTCGGCAAAAGGTCACAACTCGAGCACGGGGCTACGTGGGGCTCACCACAGCACCTCTAAACTTCCAGCTATGACCCAAACAAGCTTTGCTTCGAGGGGTCCACTTTGGCGGGCGCAAGGAATAATCAAGGGACAGCCCTGACTAGACTTATGCAGCAAGCGGGTGCAAAAATCGCGGCACGAGGTGGCCTGGTTGGCCCATGCTGGCCCATTCGAACTTTTTCTCACGGGTGTCACAGCTGACATGGGCTCAACATGGGCCCGGTTCGCACTCGCAAATTTTGTATTTTGAATTATTCGCGGCCAACCGACGCGCTTTTTCCCGTTCCGAGCCACTGGCTGCGTAGCTGTTCGTTGTGACCCAGCACGATCAGACCCTGCATTTGCAGCAGTTAGGGGAGCTGCTCAGCAGCCCAAAAGGAGACAGCGAGGGGCGGTCGGTTTCGTCGGTTCGTGCACTTTAACGACAGTACCCGCCCGTCACGCTTCATCATTCTAGCCTCCTTTTCGCCGCGTTTGAATCGGGGGTAGAATGATGAAGAATGACGGGTCAGTTGAATCAGGTTTCAGGTGATGGAATCTTTCGAGCAGGGTAGCCGAGCAGCGGCGACAAATGCAGCAGCTCAACCCGATGCTTCTGGGTCAGCTACAACTCGTATTACGGGCTCGAGCACAGGCTCAAGCACAGGCGCAGCCGGCCCCGGCCCATGTCGCCGGATACAACCCGCATTGTGGCACCGGAGGCAAGGTACCTGAGCGCGAGTGCCAAACGTTCACCGGCACTGAGCTCTCGAGTCCTGATGTGGGGCTCGAGCTGACGCGTGAGCCAGTCGAATGTGCCTCGCCCCATCCTGAACAGCCGGACGTACTGATTGTCATCGACGAGACGCTGGCCGTTGGAGTCATCTGCCAAGAGGACGGCGCTGTAAAATGGCAAGGACCGGGGCCTGACAGTCCAACGCCTTCTGCGATTTATTTGCAGGTGATGCGACGATAGTTAGGACAAGTAGGTACTGACGACATGTTGGACATGTGGCTGCGGCATCCTACCGTACTGGTGGGCGCCCTTGCGCAAGCACAACCATGACCATAAGGTCTTCGAACTCTCGCCGTCGTCGGTCATCATCAGCAATCTCATCTTCGCGAAGACGCTCCCACTCCTCCTCCTCTAGCGCATCAGCTTCTGCGTCCCTATCCAGCCTTATCCAGCCTTACACCACTAGCCGCCCGTCAGCGAAGCCAGCCAACTAAAGCGCGACAGTTCACCAGATAACCGCCAACGACATCAAATATCGAAAAACGAATCGAGTGCGAACCGGGCCATGAAGTCACGCAAGTTATCATTATTGTTCTGAAAATCAGTCCCTCCCAACTGTCTTGACTAGGGGGGTTATCCCGTACACTGAGTTTATTTCTCGCTTACGTAGCGGACTGATGATCGAAGCACATTAGGATGTAGAGAGCTCACTAAGCTACACGTAATGGGTGTCCCGAGCTTCAATGACTGTGCACATGATGCCCAACCTAGGCGTGAACCTGGCCTACATTTTGTGGGCAGATATCACCATGCACGCCTCCTTCACCCTCGAGCTTCTTGACATCGCCGTGATGTAGCTAATAAAGTAATGTATGCCAGCGCGCATTGTGTTGCGACGGCCGCAACCGCGAGTTTTGAACCTGAAAAGCTGAAATGCCCGTCTAACGCACTCATACCATTTCTGATGCCCCACATAGGACAACAGCACACATCTTAGCATCGATTAGCTCACACTTGTTTTTTACGTCGCCCGCGCTCTCAAGTGAGAGACGGAGCGGCTCTATACTCTAGCGGTACAGAAAACACCCATACCGCTTGACTACAATAGCCAACAGTTGACTATGTGGCCAGGTTGTCCGGGTTCCGTTGTTCACGTCCTTTGTTCGATGTAGCGAGAGCATGTGTGCAGGTACGCAGCCTTCGTTGTCAATACCGAGGCATGTGCTTCGATCCTCAGACTTGCCGTGTAACAACACTCCCTCGCCGCACCATGTGTCCTCCCAACCGGCCCCACTCCCAACCGGCCCCATGGCAACACCCCTTCTACCTAGAGTTGCCACCAATCCACCTAGAGTTGCCTGCATCCCCGACATAGGATTAAGCCCTCCCCTTGCTAGCATGCTCCAAGGCACTGGCAGTGGCATCAACAACTTTCGATGTCATGCATGCCACAACGTGCATACCACATGCGGTTGGGTACAGCGGATGAGCAACAATCCATGATGGCGAACAACTAGTAGGAATGAAAGCACCCATCAAACACGTAAAAACAACTTCCTGAGCAACTACAACGTCCCTCGCCGCACCACTCCAACCCCTTGGCCCCTAGCAAGGTCCCAAAGCAACACTTCATGGCAAAACAAGGCATCTACACTCCATAGGTGGGCACCACGCCCTGCTACACCTCTTGACACCACCTCATACCCCATGCCATGCACAACCATGCACCCCCTTCACGCTTCCCTTGGCTATGCCCCCTAGCATAGAGTCACCAATAAGGGAGGGCCCCTAAGCATCACCCCCTAGTCAACTACATGCCGCGCCACCTAGTCAACTACCCCCTAGTTATCTACCCCCTAGTCACCCCCTAGTCAACTACCCCCTAGTCATCTACATGCCGCGCCACCTCAAATGCGTGCATGCCCCCCCCACTGGCAGCCCAGCCTAGCTCGGGCATGATGATCTGCTGCCCCACCACAGCCACCACCATGACTTGCAAGGTGAATGTGGTGTTAAGCAACAAGCCACTCAGCTCCGCTGCCCAGTTTGGGGCCAAAGCTCCCCGCTCTTCCATAATGATAGCCACGGCCTTGGTGACGGGCCCAAGCACACGGGTAAGGGATAGGCAAGCTGTCACGAAGCTGCCTCACCGGGTAAGGGTAGGGAAGCTGGGCTTGGACCACCCCCCCATCCATCCCAATGCCCCATGATGAGGCTGCAAAGCCGCTCAATGCCAAATGCGACCTCGGCAGACAACCCTTGCCGCCCACGGTCCTCTGCCTTGCCCCACGCTGTCAGCCCCTGGTGCAATACATTGTGATAGAGATGGCTGAGGCAAGGCCAGAACATGATTGGGGCCAGGTCTTGAAGCGAAGGACGAGGGCGACAAGCCCACCCGTGCGCTCAACATTGCTTGCAGCACTGTCCACTGTGACACTAGCCAGCAACTTCCACAGATCTGCCTCTTTGAGTAGTTGCTCCAATCATGTGCTTGTGCTGCCGCAGTGCTGTCGGGGCACTTGCGGATATCAAGCACTCGACACAAGGCCGGGCCTTGGGCGGGCGGGGGCTGGTCAGCAGTCAGGCTTGAGGTGGGCGGGGAGGGGACAGAAGCTGGGATGGACGCACTTGCACAAAACAGCACAACCTTGCCATTGTTAATGGTGCAACCATCCATCTGGACATGAACTGCTGGCGCTTCGCTCAACTGGCCTGCGCATGCACACACGCACACACATCCCAACTCAAGTCCAACTCAATCACAATAAAATGGAACACCATGGTACCACCCCACACCATGGTAACCGCCCCACCCCATGGCACCATGGAACCACCCCACAACATGGTAACACCACATGGTAACACATGGTAACACCCCATGGTAACACCCCATGGTAACCACCTCATGGTAACATGGTAACATTATAGCAACCCATAACAACACCCCATCGTAACACCCCATGGTAACACTCTGGTAACATTCAATGGTACTCACGTTTGAATGTGCCTTGGATTTACGAGTGAGCATCTGTTGGTGCCGGCGCACTGTGGAAGGCCCGGCTTGAGGTTGAGGTGGAGCATCCTGAAACTCTGCAGCCGCCACAGCTGTGCGGAGCGGGCCTAGCTGCTGGCAGGACACGTTGGGCAGAGTCAACAACGCCGCATTGCTGCATGCATAGGCTGCAGTGTAGGCTCCTGTCAGGGTGTCACGCTCCTTGTGGCGGGGGGGAGGGGGTGCCTTTGCTGTTGCTGAGCTGCTGCCGCAAGAGCATGCCCCAGAGCACGGTTGGCCCTACCGGCCTTGGTGCGTTTGCTGAGACCACCCATACGATGGCTGGCTGAGCTGGAGCGGTAGGTGGAGGCAGGCTAGGAGGTGGTGGTAATCGTGGTGGTGGTGGTAGCGGCTGAGATTGGATAAGTGCAACAGTTGGCAACAATGGTGTAGGGGTGTAGCTATGCATACGGTGGATAACTCTATGGCTGTAACTATAAGGCTGGGACTGAAGGCTGAGGATGCCATCATGGGTGTAGAGACTAGGAGGGGGTGGTGGTAGGCACATGGTGCAGGGCAGGGCAGGTTTGGGCAAAGCGATGCTGCGTTAAAGTAACTTACTAGCAGGTTGTAGCAGGGAGAGGGGGCTTGCTCTTGGCTGCTGGGTAGTGTAGGGAGAGGGCTACTATGTCAAGGGGGGGGTGGAGGGAGGGGGGGAAGTAGGAGGGCTGGGTTGGGTGGTGGTGGTAGGCTAGGAGGTAGTGGTGGAGGTGGTAGTGGTGGTGGTGGTGTTGCTAGTAAGAGGGCTCCTGCAACAATAGCCAAAGATGGTGATGGGGGTAGCTATGCACGAAGTGGATAACTGCCTGGTTACCTATGCTTTGTCTACATGGAGAGCGGTAGCAAGGGCAAGTCATTCTCCTTCATATGGCATACTCATCAACAACAACATAGCAAGCTTGTTGTAGGCTGGACATGCTTGCACAGTCAGTGTTTACCTTGAAGTGGAAGGTATATCTAAGCGTTAGGCCCATCAACGAGTAAGCTATCACAGAAGTAGAACTGGGTGCGCGTCTACATCCAGGAAACACTGTCGGGTTGATTGAGGCGGGAGGAATCACAAGCGCCGGCTGTACTTGCCTTTAGAGCGTTAGGAGGCAGCCACGGTATTGCGAAGCACTCCCATAGCTGACTTGCGCTGCGCGAGGTGGTGAGAGCGACCGGCTGATTGGTGGGCGCACATTTTCCGTTTACGGGGTTCCTGGCATTACGGGCGTATAGCAGACTAAGCGGTCATCGCATGCCGCACGGTGCTACGCCAAACGCACACGTCTCGGCACCGGGACATGCATGACAAGGTTGTGTACATGGCTTTCTCAGAGTTGGGAGGGTCTGACTGAAAAGCCATGGCAAACTCCACCTGCTACCGGATGGAAGTCGTGGCAGTGCACTCAAAGATGAAATGCATGGCGTCATCCACTACCCCCTCTGTGCATCTTATGCATGTGCGATCAATGAAAGTTACCCCCTCAAACCGAGCCTTCTCCACCCCCAAACCGCTGTTGCCTAACCTGAACCTAGTCAAGCTCGTGCGAACTTCTGTAGAGAGCTGTCTGTCAAGCAGGTGTGGTGCCATGTGATTGATGCCAATGCCGTCCCCATGCTTGAACCATGCAGCATACGAGCATCTCTCCCGATGCACCGTCTCAGGCAGTCTAGGGTCTCCCTCGAACCCAACCCAACGCCTCCCCCACCTCTCGAGCCACTTGACTTCCATAGCCTTGGTGCCTAGGACCATGTCTAGGCTCAAGGTGAACTCACCCCCCATCAGCTCTCTGGCGGCAAGCTGGAACTGAGCACTCCAGCTGGCCTGACACCTCCTGCCTAACTCCACATCTGCCTTGATCACCCTCATTAGCAGGTCGATGTGGGATAATTTGGCAGTGTTCCAGAACTTGCACGCAGCCCTGAGCCAGTAAAGCTGGAGGGGCAGCTGCCCCAACTCATGCAGCACCATTAGGCCTGACACTGAGCTACGTACCCTGGCAGCCAACCTGAGAAAGCTGAGCATTTTCACTGGGTTGGAGAGCTGCATACCGTGCCCAAGGAAGGCAGTGTCCCATACCATACAGCCATACAGCCCTAAGGGGAGCACGTCCGCTCTGATGAGTTGACACAGGGCATAAGGATCCTGCAGGACCCCATACTCTCTAGCACGGTTGCATGTCTGGCGCATGGCGAGGAACATGCCAGCCCTCATATGGGTGGCAGCAAAGGCAGGGGTGGCGCTGGGATTAAAATGCATGCCTAAGTACTTGAACTCTCTCACTACAGGCAGAATCTCACGCTTCTAGGTGCTGCAGTTTGTGAGTTGCCATTGAAGACCATCACCTTTGACTTGCCCACATTGACTGTAAGACCATTGCATGCTGTGTGCACGTGCCTGCTGCTGGCTGGGCTGGCAACGTGGCACAGTGAGGGCAGCCCCTGCGTGGAGTGGAGCAGTGATGCTGTTGTTGAATTTGGGAGGCAGCAACCCAGTCGTAGCTTACAAGGCGAGGCAACCGAGCAGCACAACATTTGACGCTTAGCGCGTGCAATCCATCATTTGAGCAGGGTCTGCTGCACCTAAGGCACTCAAGCTGCATTGCAACATGCTACTCACTCTCGAACCAGGCTGAGGACCAGTAAGGTAAGGCCAGCCTAGTCAGTGCATCCCAGGCCCGTGGGGGAGGATGTTGACCTGGCCACTTGGTGCGCCCGGGAACCAGGCAACCCCTCCCCCCCCACCCCCCCACCCGGTGGGTTCGTGTACTGCCCTGAAGCTTCTGCCCAGCCAATCTAGCTGTGGCAGTCCTCCAGCTGTGGCTGTCCCCAACAACCTGCCCCGCTGTGGTTCCCTGCAGAGCGTGGAGCTAGCAGCAGCCATGCACTCAGGAATGAGGCTGCAGTGGTCGTAGTGTAGTAGAGGCCGCTGCAGGAATGGGCGGGTCAGGGCGCCTGGGGCAGCCTAAGGTGGGTCCGAGCGCAAGCCGCCCTTGCCAGACTACGAGCAGCAACGCAGGCGACGTAAGCCACAGTAAAGTAGTGATGGGTGGGCAGGGTGAGGCGGGGAGGGGTGGGGTGGGTAGGGTGAGGCGGGGAGGGGTGGGGTGGGTAGGGTGAGGCGGGGCGGGGCGCTGGGTATGGAGGCACAAATGAGGTGCCGAATGCAGGGTATGAAGGGAAGGGGGTGGTAAGAGAGGGGGCAGGAAGGAAGAGGAGGGCCTTGTCACAACACCATGTATGATCTTCATGAGTGACTAATGTATGTCACACCATCATGAGTGACCATGGCATGTGAGTGACAGGCTATGAGACAGCACACGCCAATCCCTGCACCAGTAATGTTTAAGCACTATAGGCAGAGCTAAAACATGGTACCATGGCATGTGCAGCAACCACACTGCATGGCATGGCAGCAAGTCATGGCACGCCGAGTCTCTGAGCTTGCAGTGCAGCAAAGCCGATGTGTTCATGTCATGACAATGCTGCTGCTGCTGCTCTTGATGATGGCAGGCTGTGCGGTGGCGAAGGCATGCAGGAAAAGGTCGCCCTCACCTGAAGAGCTGCGTAAGGAGGGTGGTGCGCCCTCCTGCAGTACGCCGTCCTCGCTGCCCGCTCCAGCTCCTCAGCCGGGGGGTACAGTCTCAGGTACGCCGGCCGCTGCTCCGACGGTTGACCGACGCCATTACCTGCCCCGCTTCTCGACGTGCTGGGCGGGGTCGACCCGGACCGAAATGGACCGGCGGGTCGCTGGGAAGGTGCCATGAGCTGCGATGAAGCTGGTCGCGCGAGGCTGCCAAACGTATCGTCCAAACAGTCCGTGCCAGCTGGTCGCTGCTGCGAGCAGGGTGGTGCGTCGGGGTCAGGCGAGCCTGGTGGGATGCGCCGTATAGGATTGCATTGGGCTGAAACTGGGGAAGGAGGGCGGTGCGGAGATTGCGCCCCGCTGCCGGTGGTCGGATCCGGCAGCACATCCCGCAACACGTCGTGCGGAGACACCATGCTCCCTGTGCGCACCTCCCCCACCCCGCCGCCCGGGTTCGATTCCCAAGCGGCGCAAACCGAAGCTAGAGGCGACACAGACCGGGGCCTGCCCCAGTGGGCTTTAGGGCTCCAGGTGTGACCCAGGCTCCCAGTCCCTTGGCGATGAGCGCGGGCGGGACCATCCAGGCATGAGGTCTGAGAGAAAGACGAGCCAGATGCCCACGGCGTGCTGCTGGCTGCCTGCAGCCTGCTGCGGCTGGACCGGATGCACTGATTGCGGCTGCTGGCTGTGTGGTCGGTGCCGGGCGGGGTCAGCCAGGGCCCCTCACTGCCGCCTGAGGCTGCCTCCACTGCAGACAGTGGGCGCTGCTTCTGGTGCCCTGGCCTGCTGCAGCCGGGGCTGATGAGCCTGTGGCCTGTGCTGGTGGAGTGGGAGAGCAGGAGAGGGGAGGGGCTGCGTGCAAAGGAGTGTGTGGGGAGAGGGGAGGGGCTAGGGCTTGGGTTGGAGGTGGGGGGTCTGATGTGGGAGGGGTGGGCTGGGGTGAGGGTGCCACAGCTGCCAGGCCGCCCTCTGACTGAGTCACACCCCTGAGCGGAAGGAGTGGAGGCAGGCCCGTCCCAGCCGTGACAGGGTTGGGAGGTGGAGCCACTGCCTTGGCTGGCCAGGGGGTCAGGGGCAGGTCCTTTTCTGTTAAGTTCACAGGCCGTTGGCCCAAGGCGAGGAGTCAGGGGTGAGAAGGGGGCGGACAGCTGGAAGGTGAGGCCCCGTACATCACCTTCACCCTGGGCCTCTTTGTCAGGGCTGGGGCAGCCCACCTGGTGGGATAGGTGGGCGGCATGGGCGCATGGGGTGGGGGAGGTAGCCCAGGGGCGTAGCGCAGGGGGTGGCACGCTGGCAGGCCTGGGTGGCTGCAGGGTCAGGTTTAGGGTGCTGTGCTGTTTGCGGCTATCCTGTATGGTGGTGGTGGTCAGGGCGGTGGCGAGGGCAGGGTGGGAGGATGAGGAGGAGGATGGGGCAGTGGGTGGGGGGTCCAGCTGGAAGGAGGAGGGGGCGGCTGGCGAGGATTCCAGCTGGGAGGTAGGTGTTGTGGTAAGGCAGGGCGAGGTGGGGGTGGGGGAGAAGTCCGGGAGGGGGATGCCGGTGGCAATGTGTTCAGGCCAGGTGGGCTGGGTGGGCTGGGGGTCAGGTGGCAAGGGGGGTGCACTGGGGTGTGGGCAGCTGCAGCGGGCAGCAGGGAGGCCGGCTGAGGTCGACCCAGCGTCTAGCTCGGATGGAGAGGACAGCCCGGTGGAACCAGTGGCCTGGTGGGCAATGAGCTGGGCCTGGCTGGCTGCAGATGCGTCAGTCACGACCTGGATGCTGCTGTGGCATTCGCAGCTGGGCGTGGGGATGCCAGGCGGGGAGGGGCTGGCGGCGCTGGCTTGAGAGGCTGGCAGGCCTGAACAGCCAGAGTTCAGGAGCAACATGAGGTTGAGAGGAGCCGGCTGGAGGTTGCAGCGCAGGTGTCAGGTGGCAAGGTGTACTGCTGGGCAGGGTGAGGCTGGAACTACGGTGTGAAGAAAGAAAGAAAAAGAAAGAAATAGTTACTCTCCTGAGTCAGCATGAACGGGCATTTTTTTCCATTTCGCTCTATTGTGCTATTTGGCCGCCCAAGCCTAGAGGGAGACTGGCCCCTTCTAATTCCTTTCCCCTTGCGTCTCTGAGCCACAACTGAGCCACTAACCGCGCGAAGGGGCGGAATTCTACGGTGTGGATTGATTTGGTGTGGCCCCCTCGCCCCCTCCTCCCTGCACAACCCCCATCCTTCCTCCCCTGCCTGCCCTCCTTCTTCTCCCCCACCTTCTGAGCCAGACATCGTGGTCGCCAGCAGCACGTGTGCCAGCCCTGCCTGGCCCTGCAGCTGCTCCAGCTGAGCACTGACACCAGAGTGTGCCACTCCCACTCCAACCGCACTGCCTTGCCCCGCCCCCCGGCTGCCAGCATGCCTTAGTCTGACCCAGGCCAAGCCCCCTCCAGCTGTCGAGCCCCCTCCAGCTGCCTCTGTGTCTTTGGCCTGCTGCAGCAGCTGCTGATACTGTTCCAGGCTGCTGAGCCCCTCCAGCTGCAACAGCTGCTGTAGCAGGGCGCTCATGGCCTGCATGGATATGCAAGCATGCATGCTGGACCTCAGATCTGATGTGACAGGCGCAGGTTGAGCGTATGGCAGGACGAGCATGCACTGAGCATGTGAGTTGGTGCAGCTGGATTAATAAGCTGGGCCAGCTAGGAGGTTATGTCCAGCTGCAGGACACGGGATGTACAGGCTCTGACTACGGATGTGCATGGAGTCAGGCAAGGACAGGCATGGGTCACATGCTAGCCATACATGGGTTGTGTTGCATAAACATAGATGTGTGGGCATCAACAGTGCAGTATTGCTGCAAGAAGGCAGCAGGGCAGTACGCTGAGGGCAGTCTGCCTGTGGAAGAATCGAGTGACAAGCTCAGTGCTGTAAGGAAGCCGGATGCTCGTCTCATACAAACAGTTCGGATGACAGATAACACAGCGTTTACACCTCAGTAGGGGAATAATGTGCTGTAAGGAAGTCGATGCATTCAGGACGTCCTCCAGTCTGTGTGATATGCGGGCATGTAATCTTCCAGCCCGCCTTGTGAAGGAAGAAGTGCCAAGCTCAATGGCTGTTTGTACCTGGCAGTCGCCAACCGCCTTGGCCTCGGCGTGCGCTGCCACAATGGCCTGCTCCTTGATCGCCCGCTCACATGCCTCCCTGCTCACGTGGCAGGGGCGTGGCAGGGGCAGGCAGGGGCAGAGGCAGAGGCGTGGCAGGGGCGTGGCAGGGGCAGGCAGGGGCAGAGGCAGAGGCGTGGCAGGGGCAGGGGCAGAGGCGTGGCAGGCAGGGGCAGGATCAGGGGTGGGCAGGGGCAGGATCAGGGGCAGGCAGGGGTAGGATCAGGGGTGGGCAGGGGCAGGGTCAGGGGTGGGCAGGGTGAGGGGTGGGCAGGGTCAGGGGTGGGCAGGGGCAGGGTGCAGGGCAAGGGTGAGGGGTGGGGGCAGAGGCGTGGCAGGCAGGGGCAGGATCAGGGGCAGGCAGGGGTAGGATCAGGGGTGGGCAGGGGCAGGGTCAGGGGTGGGCAGGGTCAGGGTGAGGGGTGGTCAGGGTGAGGGGTGGGCAGGGTCAGGGGTGGGCAGGGTCAGGGGTGGGCAGGGTCAGGGTGAGGGGTGGGCAGGGTCAGGGGTGGGCAGGGTCAGGGGTGGGCAGGGTCAGGGGTGGGCAGGGTCAGGGGTGGGCAGGGTCAGGGTCAGGGGTGGGCAGGGTCAGGGGTGGGCAGGGTCAGGGTGAGGGGTGGGCAGGGTCAGGGGTGGGCAGGGTCAGGGTCAGGGGTGGGCAGGGTCAGGGGTGGGCAGGGTCAGGGGTGGGCAGGGTCAGGGTGAGGGGTGGGCAGGGTCAGGGGTGGGCAGGGTCAGGGGTGGGCAGGGTCAGGGGTGGACAGGGTCAGGGTCAGGGGTAGGCAGGGTCAGGGGTGGGCAGGGTCAGGGTCAGGGGTGGGCAGGGTCAGGGTGAGGGGTGGGCAGGGTCAGGGGTGGGCAGGGTCAGGGTCAGGGGTGGGCAGGGTCAGGGGTGGGCAGGGTCAGGGTGAGGGGTGGGCAGGGTCAGGGGTGGGCAGGGTCAGGGTCAGGGGTGGGCAGGGTCAGGGGTGGGCAGGGTCAGGGTGAGGGGTGGGCAGGGTCAGGGTCAGGGGTGGGCAGGGTCAGGGGTGGGCAGGGTCAGGGGTGGGCAGGGTCAGGGTGAGGGGTGGGCAGGGTCAGGGGTGGGCAGGGTCAGGGGTGGGCAGGGTCAGGGTGAGGGGTGGGCAGGGTCAGGGGTGGGCAGGGTCAGGGGTGGGCAGGGTCAGGGGTGGGCAGGGTCAGGGTCAGGGGTGGGCAGGGTCAGGGGTGGGCAGGGGCGCCAGGGGCGGGTTACAGGGCAAGGCCAGGCAAGCGCTGCCGCCAGCCGCCACCGTGTTCTGGTGACTAGCATCAGCCTCTAGGCAGGTGGGTCTGGCAGGGGGAGGTGACATGCAGCCCAGGGCTCAGCAACTGGTGGGTTCCTCTCACCATGCCACCAGGAATTGCCAGGCAGGGCATGCCCACATTCAGGTGGCTTTGTTATGTTTTAAAGAGCCTCCACTTAAAGTAAGCAGTAGGCTAGTAGCGCATCCAATCCATCTGTGTGCCACCTCCATGCCTGCAGCTTCCTCCCTGCTTCTGTGCAGCTTCCCACCAGTGACTGCCACATGCCTCAGCACCCTGCCAGCCATGCTCTTGCTGCACACACCTACAGAGGCCTGCCCCTGCCATCAGCAGCAGCCCCCTGCCAGCAGCCCACTCCAGCTAGCTTACATGGACATGAGGGGCAGCACAAGAGGAGGGAGGCAGCCAACCCATGCCTCAACAGCACACCCATGTGACTGCACCCCTAGGGGGTGTCGCATGAGGGGGAGGCAGCAGCCTGCGGTGAAGGCAGGGGGTAGGTCGCATACTGCGCGCCTGCCTGCCTGTCCTCAGCAGCTGCAGACACCATTAGCACTGGGCTGTGAGCATGTGCTGTGCTGTGTGAGTACCTTTTGTGTGACGCAACACAAGGCAAGGGTTTGCAAGGTTCACCCCCAAAAGCCGACAAGGTCCCTGTTGACAGCCTGTAGGTTCCCAACCTGTAGGTTCTTTTGACCAACCCAGAACCGCTAGGCAGGGTGGGCCCACATGTAGCTGGCTTTGGCATGTTTTTGCTCAAGAGCCTCCACTTCTAGCAAACTGTAGGCTAGCAGCGCATCCTGAGTGGCAGCCTGGCAGTGGAATGATGAGGACAGCCCGGTGGAACCAGTGGCCTGGTGGGCAATGAGCTGGGCCTGGCTGGCTGCAGATGCGTCAGTCACGACCTGGATGCTGCTGTGGCATTCGCAGCTGGGCGTGGGGATGCCAGGCGGGGAGGGGCTGGCGGCGCTGGCTTGAGAGGCTGGCAGGCCTGAACAGCCAGAGTTCAGGAGCAACATGAGGTTGAGAGGAGCCGGCTGGAGGTTGCAGCGCAGGTGTCAGGTGGCAAGGTGTACTGCTGGGCAGGGTGAGGCTGGAACTACGGTGTGAAGAAAGAAAGAAAAAGAAAGAAATAGTTACTCTCCTGAGTCAGCATGAACGGGCATTTTTTTCCATTTCGCTCTATTGTGCTATTTGGCCGCCCAAGCCTAGAGGGAGACTGGCCCCTTCTAATTCCTTTCCCCTTGCGTCTCTGAGCCACAACTGAGCCACTAACCGCGCGAAGGGGCGGAATTCTACGGTGTGGATTGATTTGGTGTGGCCCCCTCGCCCCCTCCTCCCTGCACAACCCCCATCCTTCCTCCCCTGCCTGCCCTCCTTCTTCTCCCCCACCTTCTGAGCCAGACATCGTGGTCGCCAGCAGCACGTGTGCCAGCCCTGCCTGGCCCTGCAGCTGCTCCAGCTGAGCACTGACACCAGAGTGTGCCACTCCCACTCCAACCGCACTGCCTTGCCCCGCCCCCCGGCTGCCAGCATGCCTTAGTCTGACCCAGGCCAAGCCCCCTCCAGCTGTCGAGCCCCCTCCAGCTGCCTCTGTGTCTTTGGCCTGCTGCAGCAGCTGCTGATACTGTTCCAGGCTGCTGAGCCCCTCCAGCTGCAACAGCTGCTGTAGCAGGGCGCTCATGGCCTGCATGGATATGCAAGCATGCATGCTGGACCTCAGATCTGATGTGACAGGCGCAGGTTGAGCGTATGGCAGGACGAGCATGCACTGAGCATGTGAGTTGGTGCAGCTGGATTAATAAGCTGGGCCAGCTAGGAGGTTATGTCCAGCTGCAGGACACGGGATGTACAGGCTCTGACTACGGATGTGCATGGAGTCAGGCAAGGACAGGCATGGGTCACATGCTAGCCATACATGGGTTGTGTTGCATAAACATAGATGTGTGGGCATCAACAGTGCAGTATTGCTGCAAGAAGGCAGCAGGGCAGTACGCTGAGGGCAGTCTGCCTGTGGAAGAATCGAGTGACAAGCTCAGTGCTGTAAGGAAGCCGGATGCTCGTCTCATACAAACAGTTCGGATGACAGATAACACAGCGTTTACACCTCAGTAGGGGAATAATGTGCTGTAAGGAAGTCGATGCATTCAGGACGTCCTCCAGTCTGTGTGATATGCGGGCATGTAATCTTCCAGCCCGCCTTGTGAAGGAAGAAGTGCCAAGCTCAATGGCTGTTTGTACCTGGCAGTCGCCAACCGCCTTGGCCTCGGCGTGCGCTGCCACAATGGCCTGCTCCTTGATCGCCCGCTCACATGCCTCCCTGCTCACGTGGCAGGGGCGTGGCAGGGGCAGGCAGGGGCAGAGGCAGAGGCGTGGCAGGGGCGTGGCAGGGGCAGGCAGGGGCAGAGGCAGAGGCGTGGCAGGGGCAGGGGCAGAGGCGTGGCAGGCAGGGGCAGGATCAGGGGTGGGCAGGGGCAGGATCAGGGGCAGGCAGGGGTAGGATCAGGGGTGGGCAGGGGCAGGGTCAGGGGTGGGCAGGGTGAGGGGTGGGCAGGGTCAGGGGTGGGCAGGGGCAGGGTGCAGGGCAAGGGTGAGGGGTGGGGGCAGAGGCGTGGCAGGCAGGGGCAGGATCAGGGGCAGGCAGGGGTAGGATCAGGGGTGGGCAGGGGCAGGGTCAGGGGTGGGCAGGGTCAGGGTGAGGGGTGGGCAGGGTCAGGGGTGGGCAGGGTCAGGGGTGGGCAGGGTCAGGGGTGGGCAGGGTCAGGGTGAGGGGTGGGCAGGGTCAGGGGTGGGCAGGGTCAGGGGTGGGCAGGGTCAGGGGTGGGCAGGGTCAGGGGTGGGCAGGGTCAGGGTCAGGGGTGGGCAGGGTCAGGGGTGGGCAGGGTCAGGGTGAGGGGTGGGCAGGGTCAGGGGTGGGCAGGGTCAGGGTCAGGGGTGGGCAGGGTCAGGGGTGGGCAGGGTCAGGGGTGGGCAGGGTCAGGGTGAGGGGTGGGCAGGGTCAGGGGTGGGCAGGGTCAGGGGTGGGCAGGGTCAGGGGTGGACAGGGTCAGGGTCAGGGGTAGGCAGGGTCAGGGGTGGGCAGGGTCAGGGTCAGGGGTGGGCAGGGTCAGGGTGAGGGGTGGGCAGGGTCAGGGGTGGGCAGGGTCAGGGTCAGGGGTGGGCAGGGTCAGGGGTGGGCAGGGTCAGGGTGAGGGGTGGGCAGGGTCAGGGGTGGGCAGGGTCAGGGTCAGGGGTGGGCAGGGTCAGGGGTGGGCAGGGTCAGGGTGAGGGGTGGGCAGGGTCAGGGTCAGGGGTGGGCAGGGTCAGGGGTGGGCAGGGTCAGGGGTGGGCAGGGTCAGGGTGAGGGGTGGGCAGGGTCAGGGGTGGGCAGGGTCAGGGGTGGGCAGGGTCAGGGTGAGGGGTGGGCAGGGTCAGGGGTGGGCAGGGTCAGGGGTGGGCAGGGTCAGGGGTGGGCAGGGTCAGGGTCAGGGGTGGGCAGGGTCAGGGGTGGGCAGGGTCAGGGTCAGGGGTGGGCAGGGTGAGGGGTGGGCAGGGTCAGGGGTGGGCAGGGTCAGGGTGAGGGGTGGGCAGGGTCAGGGGTGGGCAGGGTCAGGGTCAGGGGTGGGCAGGGTCAGGGGTGGGCAGGGGCAGGGTGAGGGGTGGGCAGGGTCAGGGGTGGGCAGGGGCAGGGTGCAGGGCAAGGGTGGACAGAGGGACGAAGACTGCATTTGCAGGCCATTGAGATAACCAGTGAGCTGTCATGGTCAGGGTTAGGGTTAGGTTAGGATTTAGGGTTAGGGTGGGCTGTCAGGGAGTGGGTGCATTGAGCAGATGGGGTGGAGGGGGTACATGTCAGGGCAAGTAGGTGAGCTGGAGTGCTAGCAGCAGCAGCAGCAGCAGCAGTGCGCCCCTGCCATGTGCTACTGCAGCCCCACCTTGCCACTTGCTGCAGGTCAGGCCAGGCCCAGCCCAGGCGTAGGCGGTGCTGCTGCAGCAGTGTGCGCAGTCCCAGCACCGAGCTCATGCCAGCCTTGACGCCAGCTGCAAGCCTGCACAGCCAACGCCAGAAACATGCCGTCCTGTGCCTGTCAGCCCACATCACAGCCCTGGCAGGCCACCTCAGCCATCCCTTAGCAGCGAGCCGCTGGTGGCGTAAGGCATCGAGGCAAACGGCATCCAGGCACTGCTTCCTGGCCCCCTGCTGGTGGCTCGCCAGCTTGGCATGACAGAGAGGCTGGGAGGGGGGAGGGCTTGCGGCAGCCAGGGTACTTCGAGTGGGCTGGGCGGGGGTGGGGCTGGGAGGGGCTGGGTGGGGCAGGGGCTAGGAGGGGCTGGGCTGGGGTTGGGGCTGGGAGGGGCTGGGTGCTGTGTTCATGCCAGCGGTGGGAGGTGCCCTGATGTTTAGAGGAAGAAGACCACGCCAGTATTCCCCGGCGTGCATCAAGGGAGGAGCTACCGCCTGGGGCATGGCCTGCTCCCACCATCCAGCAAGAGAAGAGACAAACCTCCTACCCTCCCACCCCTCCTGGATCAACAGCCCAGCCCAGCAGTGCATGTCAGCTGTCTACGTCAGCAGCATGACTCTCACCCCTCCCCACAAGTCGACAAGCCCCATTCCCTTCCCTGCGACATTGACGCTGACGGCAGATCTGCGGACACGATCTCGCCACGACAGGGGCAGTCACCCTATCTAGTGGGAGCTGTGGCCAGGTACATAGGCCACCAGGTGCCATCCTCCCACGATCACAGTGCCCTGCCTGCCTGCCTGTCCTGACTTCATGAAAGGGGCACTCACACGGGAGTGGGAGCTGCGGCAGGTGCCACTGGGGGCTTTGCGGGCTGCCTGCCTCCCTGGGGATGGTGGGAGGGGTGGCTGGTGAGGTGGCTGGGTCTGTGGGCAGCGGCAGAACAAGCAGCTGCACAGGTGGCAGCATGGGCGGCGGCAGCTTAGGCGGCAAAGGCAGCCGCATGATGGTGGTGGGGAGGAAGGGTGAGATCCAGGATCACGGTGAGGTAGGCTACAGAGGGTCGTGGCATGGCGGCGAAGGGCAGGGGAGGGTGGGTCAGGGCAGGGCGACGCAGGGCATGGGTAGGTGGGTCAGGGAACGGCAGGGCGGTCAGAGTAGGGGTATGAAGCGATTGTGAGGTGCCACAAAGCCATAAGGCTGATATCAGGGCATGTAGGATCATATGCCACTGGCAGCAGCCCAGATGCGCAACAGTGGCGGATCAGAAGGCGCGCGACAGAGATCACGACCAGTGCTGGGCGATTTGCTAAAGACGTATTACTTTTAAATAATAATTTGACAAATAAAGAGGGAGTTTTTATTACTTGTGTTTTTAGAACTATATATTGATTAATCTCGTATCAATATCGTAAAAATCAACAACAAATTCTCTGATGTTACAGCGTACTCCCTTGCAGGACCTGGATGCAAAACTATCCAACATAGCCCCACACCCCAGCCCTAGTGGGTCAGCATGCAACAGGCTGGGCTGTAGCCCCACACCCTAGCCGTTGGGACGCTATGTGGTTGTTCTGCGATGGATGTTTGGCTGTGGTGGGCAGCCGCCCGCTTTGGGGTTTGCGGAAGATGGGATACACTGATGGGGGATAAGTAATAAGCGGAATACCAGACAGGCGGTGGAGCCATAACCGAAGTAACAGAGTTCACCCACTTTTGAGGACAACTTTTTCGACTTATTGCCGTTTTTGGCGCTGATTATTACCGACTTTACATTATTACCCAATCGCCCAGCACTGATCATGACTTTGTGACAGAGTGTGAGGCTGCATGTGTGAGGGTGAGAGTTTGAGTGAGACACATCAATGGCAGAGGCGACGATCCATGGCGCTGCTCTTATAGGAGTGAGGATGGTTGGCAGAGGTGGTTGATGGCTGGTTCCAGGTCATCATCATCATCAGCAGCAGTGGGGCAGTAGGAGCAGCAGCAGCAGTGGGGCAGTAGGAGCAGCAGCAGCAGCAGTGGGGCAGTAGGAGCAGCAGCAGCAGTGGGGCAGTAGCAGCAGCAGCAGCAGCAACCGTTGTCCCACCCACTCTGGTGAGCACAGCGTGCGCCTGAACTCCAGCTCAGCCCGGGCCACCGGCACAGGGTCCTGGTACTTGAGCAGCACCTGCTCCGCCAGCTTCTTCACACCACTTAGCCGCAGGCTGCGCGCCTTCACCCTCGGGGCCTGCGGGGCAGGCTGGCGGCGGCAGGGAAGGCGCGGCAGGCGTCTGGGTGGCAGAGGAGACCATGAGGGACAGGAGGAGGCCTGGCAGGGAGGGTGGGCAGCCGCTGAGGCGGTGGGGGGAGGGCAGCCTGGCAGGTGGTGGTGACATGCATCCGTGCAAACCCAACCTGTAGGTTCTTTTGACCAACCCAGAACCGCTAGGCAGGGTGGGCCCACATGTAGCTGGCTTTGGCATGTTTTTGCTCAAGAGCCTCCACTTCTAGCAAACTGTAGGCTAGCAGCGCATCCTGAGTGGCAGCCTGGCAGTGGAATGATGAGGACAGCCCGGTGGAACCAGTGGCCTGGTGGGCAATGAGCTGGGCCTGGCTGGCTGCAGATGCGTCAGTCACGACCTGGATGGTCACGGAGCTGCCGTCGCATGGGTCTCAGGCCAGGCGAGGCAAGCGCTGTGGGCCTGGAGGTGTGAAGGAGTGAGGGGCAGCTAGGAGCCAGGGGCGGGTTACAGGGCAAGGCCAGGCAAGCGCTGCCGCCAGCCGCCACCGTGTTCTGGTGACTAGCATCAGCCTCTAGGCAGGTGGGTCTGGCAGGGGGAGGTGACATGCAGCCCAGGGCTCAGCAACTGGTGGGTTCCTCTCACCATGCCACCAGGAATTGCCAGGCAGGGCATGCCCACATTCAGGTGGCTTTGATATGTTTTAAAGAGCCTCCACTTAAAGTAAGCAGTAGGCTAGTAGCGCATCCAATCCATCTGTGTGCCACCTCCATGCCTGCAGCTTCCTCCCTGCTTCTGTGCAGCTTCCCACCAGTGACTGCCACATGCCTCAGCACCCTGCCAGCCATGCTCTTGCTGCACACACCTACAGAGGCCTGCCCCTGCCATCAGCAGCAGCCCCCTGCCAGCAGCCCACTCCAGCTAGCTTACATGGACATGAGGGGCAGCACAAGAGGAGGGAGGCAGCCAACCCATGCCTCAACAGCACACCCATGTGACTGCACCCCTAGGGGGTGTCGCATGAGGGGGAGGCAGCAGCCTGCGGTGAAGGCAGGGGGTAGGTCGCATACTGCGCGCCTGCCTGCCTGTCCTCAGCAGCTGCAGACACCATTAGCACTGGGCTGTGAGCATGTGCTGTGCTGTGTGAGTACCTTTTGTGTGACGCAACACAAGGCAAGGGTTTGCAAGGTTCACCCCCAAAAGCCGACAAGGTCCCTGTTGACAGCTGACACCCTTTACAACGCTCACCCCTAAACAGCTGACAGCCTGAGCGCAAGCTGGTCACATTCTTGGCTGCATTCTGAGCATCAGCTGGCCATACGCGACCAGTAAGGCTGTGTACAATGAGGATGATGATTGCATGCCCCCCATCTCATGTGTGGCGGCCTAGCCAGGCCCCCTCCCCTCTTCACCCTACTAAATAGTAAGAAACAAAGAAATCTACGCAAAGCACTCGCCTGCGTGACAGTGCATACTTTCCCCCTACGAGTTCGCCCTCCACTCCAGAGCACATTTCTGTGTCTGACTAGGTTCGAACCCGCGACCTTACCTGGAAGAAGAGAAAGAAGACCTGTATAATATACCGAAGCCCCTTTAGCGCTACGCCATACAAGGGACACACCAAACACCCACCAATGCAAGAAGACAGCATAAGAAGACTACACCGATATAGCCAGCATGCATGAAGGGAGGAGCGCCCGGCTGCATGGTGCATGGCCTGCTCCCACCACCTAGCCTAACCCTTGCAGCCTCCTCCCCCCGCCCCCTCACCTCCACCGCATCCAGGCTGTGCGGGCGCTCCACCCTCCCCCCTAGCTGCTGGGCCAGGCGGTCCATGAGCACCTGGTTGGGCTGGTGGTGCGCTGCCAGGCTGTGCCACTCAGCCAGCGCCTGGGCGGTGCTCATCAGGTCAGCCAGGCTGGAGCTGGGCACCTCGATGACCTGGGGCAGGGGAAGGGGGCACCAGGGTCCGGGGTCAGGGTCAGGAGCCTGGGTCAGGGTCAGGGGCCTGGGTCAGGGTCAGGGAGCATCAGGGTCAGGGGGCAGCAGTGTTGAGCAAAGTGCCGCAGCTGTGCTAGGAGGGGCAGGGCGCACTCAGGCTGGCTACAGCAGCAGCAGCCATCCAGCCAGGTGTGCACCAGGGGCGGCTGCCAACAGCCAGGTGTCAGCAGAGGGGGTCAGCAGGGCTGGGCTGTGGCTATAGGGCGCCCCTCATCTGCAGGCCCACCACTGCCACCATAGTCAGAGGGAGGGGCGCCACTGGAAGAACACCAGCGGCAACATGCAGACAACAAGTGGCAGCCCTGCACCGCCTCCGCCTCCCCCCACCCCTAGCTCCCTACCCCAGCCGCCCTGCCGCCGCCACCTCCCTCCACCTCCTCCACTCACAGCCCTGCGCCGGCCCCCCAGCGGCCCTGCAATCCTCCTTGTGAAGGCCATACTGATGCTGCGGGCGCGGCTGCGGCGCCCGGTCAGGCCAGCTGAGGCCTGTGGCTGCCCAAGGGCGCAGGCCCCCCAGCCCTGCCCTGGCAGCAGCAGGCTGGGGGGACAGGGGGCCGGGCTGGGAGACAGGGGTGGGGGCGGAGGGGCAGGGCGGGGACACCCTGGGTGGGGGGCTGCTGAGGGCCAGGGCTGCAGGGAGGGCGGGAGAGCCTGGACTGGGAGGGTCACTGCGCTGCGGCTGTGCATCAAGGTGTGCCGGGGGCTGCTGGGGGTGTCTGGGGCTGAGGGTGTCTGGGCTGGGCCGCTGCCCTGGCTGCTGCAGGATGCAGTGTGTTTAAGGTGCGTTGAGCTGCTGCTGCTTAGCTGTAGGCCAGGGGGCAGGTCCCAGCTGCAGTGCGGAGGCAAAGGTGATGAGATAGGGGTGTGTAGTTTGCTGGTGCTCTTAAGGCTGCAGCCCGCTGATGAGGGGCCTGGGGTACCGGCAGCGACCTCGTTGGATGGGCCTACCAGCGACGCCGCTGACTTGCGGTGCTGTGGTTTGCTTCGCTGAGCTGCAGAGTATGGCGCGCTCCGAGTCAGGTGCAGCCCGCCATCCTGGGGTTTTGGAGACACCGACAACGTCCATGCACTGCCAAGAGCGCGGTAGGCAATGCTTGAAGCCACAGGTTCGGGGCTTGCCATAGGCTCGCCAGGATAAAGATTTGACTACATGCCTTGGACGCTCAGCAAAGCTACTGGGAGCAACCCGGCATTCGTGCAAGCGCAAGAGCAGGACTTGGCGGGCATGCCCAAAACTTAGACCAACAGAACAAGTTACACCTACCGGGGAATATCTACCGCTTTCTTCTAATCAAGCTCCGACAGAACCCCGTTCGCGTAGGTTCGTGCGAACAAGCCAGCACTTGACACACTTCGCACACACCAGGCACTCGTTAGGCAAAGGGTCAGGGTCCACGGTCAATTTAGAGGACATGTAGGAGCAGGGAGGGAGGAGCGACGCCTCGCCCAGCATTTAGCCACCAGCATGCCATATGGCTGGTTTCAGAAGGGGAGCAGGCAGCCCCTTGCTAGCCAGTCATGGGCCGTAGATGCCACAAGTAAAGTGCGTACAAAAGGGTTTGCGGCTGACAACGCGAAGCGTGATGAGTCACAGTGACACTGGCTGGCTGAAGGCACCACCCACAATCCTGACCTACCTGGCCCTATGCTGACCCACCTGACCCACTGCTGCTGACCCACCTGACCTACTGCTGCTGCCACTGCTGCTGACGCCGTTGCCTGCCAGCGCTGCCAACGAGAACAATGAGAGCTTGCATGTAATGGGTAATGGTCGATAACTGCCGGCGGTGACGTGCGTCACATCAAACAGCTACGCCTAATGCCGACCATGGCGCCCGTTATGGCTGCGGATTGTTGGCCGAGCCCCTCAGCTGGCCACGTTCACGATCCTCCTTACAAATCAGGCAGTGCGTCGTCGTCATCATCACCACCACCACCTGCCCCTCCCCCATGAGAGCTAGCCACCACTGTCGCCTTCCTCACAGCTTTCAGTTTATAAGCCTGGCCCAGCTTCAGGTTGTTCAGCACGCCTGTCACTGCTGCCCGCTGCTTACGAAGGGCTTGCTCAGGCTGCAGGCGCCCCTGGCCCTCCACTTCTGCCGCAGCCCCCTGCAGCTCCCCTTCGCTGCCGCTGTCCTCCCCCTGCTCCGGTGCGCAGGGCTTGGTCAGGCGCTTGGTGGCGTGTGCAGTCAGCTGTGCGGACTGCCCTTGCGCAGCAGCTGATGCCTGTTTAGGCCTGCGCAACAGCCCACACGGGTGCCAGGCTGCGATGGCACCGCCGTCTGACGCCCAATCAGGCTCTTAAACCAGCTCCTAAATAAGCTCATTAACAAGATTTTGTACAAGCTCCTAAGCAGGCTATTGGATAAGCGCATGAGGGCTGCCAAGCTGTTCAGCGCCCACTCCGGTGCCCACCCTGCTGCAGAGCCCAGGCAGTGGCCATGGGAAGCTCCTGAAACTGGGTTCTTACAAGTTGGTGAAGGAGGTGGCAGGCTGCTGCAGTGCCCAGCCACATGAGAAGCTGGGCTGAAGCTGGGCTCTGGGACCTTGGTTAAGGATGGCAGGGGTGCTGGTGCTCAGAGGGCATTGCTGTCAGGCTGCTGAGCAGGCCCTGAGCGGCACATGCGCATGCATGCACGAGAAACTCACAGCCCTCACACAGGGAGCCTCCTTAGGCTTGTCCTGGTGGGCTGCTCACCACATACCTCCCGCCCTGCTGCTGACCTGAAGGCCACTATTCATACAGTTTACACACGTCACACATTCGCGCAATTCACATGGTCCACACAATCACCTCACACCTGAGCAGGGCGATGTTGAGGGGGGCCAGTTTGTCTTCCTTAGGCATCGTCAGCACTAGGCGCCCCGTGGCCTGCAGGGGTTGGGAGGTACCAGATGCGCGTGCAAGCCATACAACCCACAGCCCCTGATGACAGCCCTTGGTGCGTGTTGAAGACAGTGAGCGCCAGAGCCAAGGCCAGGGTGGAGGTAGGGGTGAGGGTGAGGGGAGGGCGCGAGCGAGGAAGATGGTGAGGGTGCGGGTGGAGGTTCGGGTGAGGGGGAGGGTTTGAAATAAAGAAAGGAAGAAAGGAACGAAAGAAAGGGAGGGAGGGAGGGTGCGGGCAGGGTGGGGGTAGGGGTATGGGTGAGGGGAGGGCGCGAGCGAGGAAGAGGGTGGGGGTGGGGGTCCGAGTGAGGGGGAGGGTTGAAAGGAATGAAAGCAAGGGAGGGAGGGTGCGGGCACCCTGCACTGCCGGACCTGGGAGCGTTGTGCTGATGATGCATCCGGCTTCACTTCGCAGGGCAGCAGCAGCTGCAGCAGCTTGCCCTTGATGAGCAGCCTGCAACCGGCAATGGCAGCCACACATGGCCCTCACCCAGCATGGAGTTCAGCTCTGGTAGTGGAAGCAATTGGGAGTGGGAAGGGGAAGGGGAGGGGAAGAAGGAGGGGGAGGGTGGGAAATGAGTCCTTCATCAGTCCAGCACCAGCCCCTCACTGGCAACCCTCCCAGCCTCAGCCACAGCTGCCGCCCCAGCTGCTGACCCAGCTGCTGCCAGCAGTGCTGCCAACAGCTATGCATGGCCTCACCGCACATAGGTGGGCTGCACATCTGCTTTGATCAGGCTGGTGTCCAAGTACTTTCCAGCATCCACTTCCAGCTCCAGGGCGTCGCCCTTGTCATTCTCCTCCATGCTGAACTCCCACCTGCCTTCGTTACGTTGCATGATCCTGCGCCATATGCATGGGAGAGGAGGAGCGAGCTTGAGGTCACACAGCATGTGTGACGCTTGAGGAGAAATGCGCATGTGGTGTGTGGTGCCTGCCTTACCCTTCTTAGATGCCCTTTCTTTAGGTGCTCTTTCTTGAGACAGACCAAACTCTATCCGATCACAACAAGTGCAGGGCAGTAGACATTGTCTGCACCTCCACACTTGCATCCAGCCCACACCTCCGTTTTGAGAGTACATTGTATTACATGGTCCTTGTGCATTCCCTCCATGCATGTCAGCTCCCCATGCACAATATCTGTAGCATGCCCTGTATGCATCCATGCATCCACCATTGCAGCTGCTGCCCCTAAAAGTCGCCCTTCACAAATTCTAGGGCCACCCTAGCATGGAGGTGTGACAAGGAGTGGCATTGTGTAACGTGAGCTGCTGCCCTCCGCCCCACCTCTCCCCATCCTGTATGACTGGGAAGTCCTGGTGCCGGCTGGGTCTCCCTGAGCCGTCCTCCAGCCCCTTGCTTGCGCCTGACTTCTTACGTGCCTCCGCCTCCTGGTTCATTTTGGTCTGGGCAGTAAGCAGGGCAAACAGCAGCAGTGGCAGCAGGCAGGGCAAGCAACAGCAGTGGCAGCAGGCAGGGCAAGCAACAGCAGTGGCAGCAGGCAGGGCAAACAACAGCAGTGGCAGCAGGCAGGGCAAACAACAGCAGTGGCAGCAGGCAGGGCAAGCAACAGCAGTGGCAGCAGGCAGGGCAAACAACAGCAGTGGCAGCAGGCAGGGCAAGCAACAGCAGTGGCAGCAGGCAGGGCAAACAACAGCAGTGGCAGCAGGCAGGGCAAGCAACAGCAGTGGCAGCAGGCAGGGCAAGCAACAGCAGTGGCAGCAGGCAGGGCAAGCAACAGCAGTGGCAGCAGGCAGGGCAAGCAACAGCAGTGGCAGCAGGCAGGGCAAGCAACAGCAGTGGCAGCAGGCAGGGCAAGCAACAGCAGTGGCAGCAGGCAGGGCAAGCAACAGCAGTGGCAGCAGGCAGGGCAAGCAACAGCAGTGGCAGCAGGCAGGGCAAGCAACAGCAGTGGCAGCAGGCAGGGCAAGCAACAGCAGTGGCAGCAGGCAGGGCAAGCAACAGCAGTGGCAGCAGGCAGGGCAAGCAACAGCAGTGGCAGCAGGCAGGGCAAGCAACAGCAGTGGCAGCAGGCAGGGCAAGCAACAGCAGTGGCAGCAGGCAGGGCAAGCAACAGCAGTGGCAGCAGGCAGGGCAAGCAACAGCAGTGGCAGCAGGCAGGGCAAGCAACAGCAGTGGCAGCAGGCAGGGCAAGCAACAGCAGTGGCAGCAGGCAGGGCAAGCAACAGCAGTGGCAGCAGGCAGGGCAAGCAACAGCAGTGGCAGCAGGCAGGGCAAGCAACAGCAGTGGCAGCAGGCAGGGCAAGCAACAGCAGTGGCAGCAGGCAGGGCAAGCAACAGCAGTGGCAGCAGGCAGGGCAAGCAACAGCAGTGGCAGCAGGCAGGGCAAGCAACAGCAGTGGCAGCAGGCAGGGCAAGCAACAGCAGTGGCAGCAGGCAGGGCAAGCAACAGCAGTGGCAGCAGGCAGGGCAAGCAACAGCAGTGGCAGCAGGCAGGGCAAGCAACAGCAGTGGCAGCAGGCAGGGCAAGCAACAGCAGTGGCAGCAGGCAGGGCAAGCAACAGCAGTGGCAGCAGGCAGGGCAAGCAACAGCAGTGGCAGCAGGCAGGGCAAGCAACAGCAGTGGCAGCAGGCAGGGCAAGCAACAGCAGTGGCAGCAGGCAGGGCAAGCAACAGCAGTGGCAGCAGGCAGGGCAAGCAACAGCAGTGGCAGCAGGCAGGGCAAGCAACAGCAGTGGCAGCAGGCAGGGCAAGCAACAGCAGTGGCAGCAGGCAGGGCAAGCAACAGCAGTGGCAGCAGGCAGGGCAAGCAACAGCAGTGGCAGCAGGCAGGGCAAGCAACAGCAGTGGCAGCAGGCAGGGCAAGCAACAGCAGTGGCAGCAGGCAGGGCAAGCAACAGCAGTGGCAGCAGGCAGGGCAAGCAACAGCAGTGGCAGCAGGCAGGGCAAGCAACAGCAGTGGCAGCAGGCAGGGCAAGCAACAGCAGTGGCAGCAGGCAGGGCAAGCAACAGCAGTGGCAGCAGGCAGGGCAAGCAACAGCAGTGGCAGCAGGCAGGGCAAGCAACAGCAGTGGCAGCAGGCAGGGCAAGCAACAGCAGTGGGTGAGGTGCAGTGGTTCAGCTACAGGGGGCGAGGTGCATCAGGGGTGTGAGGCTGCTGCTCTCACCATCTCCATGTGGTCCAAGAGGCGGGTGGCTGGGCACCATGGCCGCCTCATCTCCCCGCTGACCTCGTCTAGGCTGCCGGTCTCCTTCACCTTGCCCTCCTCGTCATACAGGCTGTCGTCCTCCACCTGCTTGCTCACCTGGGGGAGCGTTGTCCAGCAACGGCAGCAGGAGCAGCAGGAGTAGGAGTAGGAGTAGGGGCAGCAGGGGCAGTAGGTGCAGTAGGTGCCGGGGCAGCAGCAGCAGCAGCAGGGGCAGCAGCAGCAGCAAGGGTAGCAGGGGCAGCAATTTAAGATTACCCCACAGGTTGGGGGGCTAGATCCAATCAGCAGCAGCAGCAGCAGCAGCAGCAGGTGGGCTGGTGGGCAGCAGGGCAGTTGGGCAGTTGGGCAGGTGGGTGGGGAGTCTGTGAGGGGTCTCCTCCCACCAGGTCTGGGTCTAGCCCCTGCTCTATGACTGCTGCTCGCAGCTGCGCCTCAAGCCCAGGCAGCTGCTGCAGGGCTGCAATGCGCTCCGACCTCTTCACGTCCACCCCGTCCTGAACTCACGGCAGCATGGCAGCGGCAGCATGGCAACAGCAGCAGCAGCAGCAGCAGCAGCACGGCATCAGGCCGCAATATCATCCCTACGGCATCGCAGCAGGGCAGGGCAGGGCAGGGCCTTGGTTTGTACAAGTCAAGCTGATGCTGCTAGTGTCCTCATTGTTAGGCAGCACAACCACTGGACAGGTGTCAGAACCTCAGGTGCTGCATCGGGCGATGAGGGCGGCGCAAGCAGCATGGAGCGCAGAACTACAGACTAAACACAAACAAGCAGATCAGGTGCGAGGCGGCAAACCCTTCCCCCTCTCCTCCTTCCCCCCCGCTCCTTACCCCTCTGCCCCTCTCCCCATCTCCTCCTCCCTATGCCCCTCTCCCCCTTTCCCCCTCTCCCCATCTCTACCGCCCTCTGCCCCTCTTCCCCTCTCCTCCTCTCTCTGCCCCTCTCCCCCTCACCCCCTCTTCCCCTTGCCCCTCTGACCAGCCGAGCAGCTACTAACCAGCTTGGTTAGCCGCGCCAGCTTCGCAATGACATACGGCCTGTAGCCAGACCACTCTGTGCATGGGTTGCCCATCAGGGTCAGCTCCTGTAGATGCACCAGCCCCTGCACGCATGCAGTAGGTGCATGCTGCATGTGCCAAGCTCCATGCACCATGCACCTGGCGGCTGAACATGGGGTGAGCATGGCATGGCATGTCATCTGGCCTGATTGCGGCATTACCTGCAAGCTACTGATTGTGAGCAAGCCTGCCAGATCCACAAAGTTGATAGTGAGGTCCAGCTTCCTTAGGGACTCACATCGCTGGAGGTTCTGGATGCGGGTCACGTTGTTGACTGCCATGTTCAAATACTCCAGCTCCTGGCACCAGCAGCGGCAGCAGCTACTGGGTTGCAGAGCCAACCAACCAATTCACTGCCGGCATGAGGCTTGAGGGATGCTTGGAGAGCGGCACCTTGAGTTTGTGCAAGTTCTCCAGCTTGCTGATGAGGTTGTTTTGGAGGTACAGAATCTTAAGGTGAGGGCACAGCCGGCCCAGCGCCTCTATCTGGCCAATGTTCTGCTGGTGAAGGGCCACTTCTTCGAGGTTTGACAGCATGCCATCGTTGTGCTCCGCTCTCCGGCGAATGAGGGATTCGGTGATCCGGGTGGTCAGTAGAGTGGTATTGGCCGCAGTCATGTTGCGGATAGAAAGGCGTCGGCTCAAACTGTGTTGCTGGCTGTGGCGTTACCTGTTAGTTGCGGACTTGTGTCAGCTCTGCCATACAACTACCTGTATGTGCAGTAGATATATCTGAATGGATATATCAACAATGCTGTATCCCTATCCTGTGGAGCCCCTACACTTCTCCACAGTGAGAGACCGGTGTGTGTCCCTAACCTAGGAGTCGGGACCTACCCTACGTGTCCCTAACCTATTCGCTAGAGCCCTACCCTATGCACACTCTAGCGCACACACATCCCCTTTGTAAGGGGCAATCGTATTGTTCGTTTGTTTGGCTCAAGGCATGATGCACATGTCGCTATCGCTGCCGCTGGTGCCGCCGCTGCCACTTCCGCAGCAGGCCTCTGTCGCGCACTTGCACCCACTCCTGGCCTGGCCTGCCTGGGTTAGGCATGGCGGGGCGGCCCCGCCAGCTGCTGAGCTCGCGTGGGCGGCCCGGCCCGGCTGCAATGCGGGCGATGTTCAGCGCGGCTGACACGTCTCGATCGTAGAACCTGATGCCATTGCTTGTTGAGCACATCAGGCCCCGGATCCGGGACCGCTTCGCCATGCTGCGCACCGGGCGCAGCCACCTGCAAGGCAACATATGTCAATGCTCACTTGTAAGACCCTTTCTTGCCAAACCAAGTGTTAAGTCAAGCCATGTTTAGTCTAAACGGTGCTAGTGTGTGAGGTGCCATTCTACAGCTATGTAATGGACCCCCTTCCTACAGTGCTAATGCATCTGAGGTCTCTCACCTGAAGGACTCTGCCTGGCCCTGCACCACGTTGGTGCGGGCAGAGCTGACCCGGCTGGTCCGGAACTCATGCACCAGCACCACACGCCCGGGGAACAGCCAGAGCCAGCCAGAGCCACCGCTTGCTCAACCCTGCGGGGGAACAGCTCAGTGAGGCTGTTGGCGAAGTTGGTCTCCAGCTTGGTGCCCACATCGTCCACGGTGTTGGAGTCGTGCGGATAGCGAGGTACAGCTTTGAGGCGGTCGTGGAGACCCGGGTACAAGGCCAGCACATCCTCCACAGCTTCGCTGGGCTGAGAGCGCCTGCTGGGAGGAGGCAGTCCGCGGATGAGCTGCAGGTACATGTTGCGGTTCGCCAGGTCCGGGATGACCGCGAGCTCAGCTGGGATTTCCTCGAAGACCTCCTGCCCGTCCGGAAGCACCCACAGCCGCGTGAACCAGCCTCGCACTGCGAGGCCCAGTAGCAAGCTCCCGAGCAGCGCTCTCATGCTGCAGGCCTCCACCCAAGCCTCGAGTTGCGTGACGACCCGCGCCTCGACCACTTCGGACGCCACGACCACTCCCGCCTCTAAACCAGCAGCGCACACACCCCTCATCACGGTATGCCGTTTGGCCTTCTTCGCATGCCATGTATTCTTGTAGTGTCGGTCCCTGCGCGCTTCACCGCTGGCCTTCTTGGCCTGCTGCGCCGGGCTTGGCTCTGGCTGAGCCTCGAGCTCGCGGTCAACTTCAATGTCCAAGGCATTGCGATTACGTTTGAGCTGCCTATTTCGCTGCATCCTCTACCAAGCTCTACGCGGCATATGACTACGTGTTACGTGTTACTACTTACAACACTTCTAAGGTTACAACCACCAACTACCTCGCCATGCCAAACAAGTACACCCAACAAATGCATGCCCAAGTACACCTATGTAGGCATGTTGCGGACTTGTGTCACTTGGCAGCTAGAAAGGCGTCGGCTCAAACTGTGATGCTGGCTGCCTCTTGATTGCGCAGTTTAAGTGTTTGAAAGGGGAATCTAGTCATGGCAGAATGTGCACCGGCTTGAGGCTGGAGCGTTCCAAGCAACTCATACAGCTTATAAACGAAGCTTGTGCAGCCATCAGCTCACCCTTAGTTAGGCACTATGGCTACATTTCACTGTCCATGTACATATGTATTTTATGTCTGATGTTTGTGTTCTGTGGTGCAGCCTTCGCTGTGTGTACCTAATATTACTGCGACCTGGCTGGCACTGCTTAGCTTACGACTTCACAGCATTCACGTATGATCCACACGGTATGAACAAAGGAGACACAAACCTGACGTCATTGTTGGACAGCCCATGAGCCGTGACTGAGTCACTGACGCACACTGTGAAGCAAAGTCTTTACCGTCCCCATATTAGGATAAGTTGGCGCACAGGTCGCCCGGAGTGCACAGCCAGCTAGGAAAGTAGCTAGGTCTGCGTGGGATGGCAAGCAACGGGTCTTAGACAGGGTTGTGACTTTGCGTCTTTCATTTCTTTCATTTCATCATTTCATCATGAAATCGGTGAAATTTCATGAAAAGAATGAAAGACATGGGGCCTATTCCCAAGTTTTGTTTTTGCTCATTTGCTCGGATTCTCGGCGGTTGGGGCAGTTGTGGGTAACCGCCTCCGCCCAGTCTGCGCCTGCGCCTGCCTGCGCCTGCCTGGCTGGCTGAAAGCAGCGATCCCGGAGACTCACAGCAGAGTGCTTGGTTTCTGCCGCATTGCTTTGCCCGCTTTGCGGAGAATGCTAGTCCTGCTGGTGCGGAGAGTCTGACTTGCAGCCTGACTTGCACGACTGCATTGCACCGCAGCTCGCATTCTGCGCACTTGCACTTGCGATTGCACTTGCACTTGCACTTACCACCATCACCCCCGACCCCGCAAACGGGAGTTCGGCGCACCTAGAGCACCTGCATCGTTGCACTACCACGAGACAGAGGCACGTGCAAACTGTAGCTATGTACTGCAGCCTACGGCATGGATTGATGCTAAAGCAAAAACTGCTATTCGTTAACACCTAGTTTCTGCCATTCGACCCAGCCGTCTTTGACCCGTATGGCCGTGTAGCTAATGGACAAGAGACCAGGCCTAGCTATGGAGTGTACAGATCTTGCCCTGCCATGGGGTGCTAGTATGGGGCTTTGTTGTGGCCATGAGGAAAGAGTTGCAGTTGCTCGGGAAGGGTGTTCTGCTACCACATCTGCAATGGGTGCTTGCAGTCCTACTAGATGTTTGCCTTTAGATACTTGTTGCTCATATACTTGCCGTACTTGACGTTGTGGCAATACCTACGGCATGGATTGATGCTAAAGCAAAAACTGCTGTTCGTTAACAAACTCTAGTGCCAGGGGCCTTTGCTATGGAGTGTAGAGGCCTAGGGAGTGTAGAGGCCTAGGGAGTGCAGCAGGTCATGGCACCGTGGACCGAAGCACATGTCTCGGTGGTGATGTCCCAAAACGATGTAGCGACACAACGAAGGCTTCGCACCTACGCATATGCTCTAGCTACAACGAACAAAGCACATAACCAGGGGAACGAGCAGAAAAGGCTCAAGTATAAAGAGTCCCGCGGTCAGTTTGACTATCAGGCCACATAGTCTACTGTAACAAGAAGTGAAGGGTGCACATAGTGTCTTGATGAACCGCTAGAGCATACAACCACTGCGTCTCTCGCTTGACAGCGCGAGCGACACAAATAACGAGTGAAAGCTAATAGATGTTAAGAAATATGCAGCTGTTCTAGACGCAGCATCAGCAGTGGTGTGGGTGCGTTAAAGAAGCATTTCAGCTTCTTAGGTTTCAAACTCGCGATACCGGCCATCGCAACGCAAAGCGCGACTACACACATACTTGCGGTTGCTTCATCACGGCGTCATTAAGAAGGTCGAGGGTGGAGGAGGCATGCATGGTGATATCTGCCCACAAAATGTAGGCCGGGTTCACGCCTAAGCAGTGCATCATATACATAGTCATGGACGCTCAGGACAGCCGTAGCGTGTAGCCAAGCGAGCCCTCTACATACTGATGTGCTTCGTTCATCATTCCGCAAACTGTGCGAGAAATAAACCGCGTGAAACGGACACCCCCCCTTTTCAAGGGGGTTGGGAGGCCCTGAGATAAAGCCTTGCCCTGTGTCGCCTTGGGAACGTTGCTGCTGCAAAACCTAGATGGCCTTCGCGACCAGCTGAGCCTGCTCGTAGGGCGCCACCGAGGATAACGTTTTGCCCACTGTCGCGAGGGTTGCCAGGGCCTTGGCGTGCTCCAGCAGCGAGTCCATACCCGCAGTGCCAGATTCTCTTGACTCAACCGCTGAACCTCCGAGCATTTCAAATTTGCTGAAGGTGTTAGCAAAGGGGTCTAGCAAATATGAAATGCTCGGCGGTTGGGTCCGGCGGTTGGGTCGCCAAGGGTCGTCCATTGGCGCTGCTAAGACGCCCCCCCAGCAGCTAAAGGTGTACAGGAGAATCGTATTGGGTCAGAACGCGCATCGCGCCAGCCAGTTTTGCACACGGCCAAAAAGTGTAGCGGTTGAGAGCAAATGGAGCATTTGAATTGCTAAAAACTCAGGAATAGGCCCATGAAACGGGATGAAAACGCGTGGTTGCCGTGGGACTTTAAAGCTGAAACTTTGCATACGTCCCTCTTTAACATCTGCCAACCCAATGCAACACTCACGATACGATTTGGTGCACCACAACCACAAAAACCAAAGGTCAGCAGGGCTACCTATGCATACGTGTGCGAGTGCACCTCCAATTCATGCATGTTGATCTAGGCCCTATTCGCGACTTTTTTGGTATTCTCTTTTTCTCTGATTCTCTGCGGTTGGGGCGGTTGGGGGCAACCACCCGTGGCCTGCTGTGCCTGCGACTGCGGCTGCGACTGCGACTGCGGCTGCGGCTGGTCTTGTAACTCTAGGACCGATGGGAGGCTCGTGGAGCGAGCTTGGCGGGTTGAAACTTCATTGTACTTGCGGCTCGATAACAGGCGCAGTTTTATCATTGATGCCACTACTCAGCACTAGAACAATCGATAGTGAGCAATTGAGGTGTGTCCGCGATCGCTTGCGCCGCAAGAGTCTCACGCGCAAGAGTTAACGCGCCGCTTGCCAATAAACGCACTTTACTTCGCAGCTACCGTTGTGATGAACGCTAGCAAAAACGGTTCACTTTGTAGAGAGTTCTTGCGTGAACCCCATGTTTCAAACATCCGCCATGCCATGCCATGCAGCCATGCCTACAAACGCGAACGCCCGTGCAGCCAGACCGTACCTCATGCCACACCGTAGTTTAGCACACCGATCATGGCACACCGTAGTTTAGCACGCCGTAGTTTAGCACACCGTAGTTTAGCTCCGTAGTTTAGCACACGCGCACACTCCTTTATTTTGGTTCCCATGGAACGCTGCTGATGCTGCTGTGCCGCCGGATCAAAACCTACAGATGCGAACCCCCGTGCAGCCAGCTCGGTGAGGTCGGACATCGGGAGTATCTCAACGACCCAACCCCCGAGCAAGTTCAAGTTTACTCGGGTCGTTTTTTAGGGGCCTGAATAAAGTTTGAACTTTCTCCGCGGTTGGGCGGTTGACGGCGCGAGTGACGGCTTCTAACAGCGTGTATTTGCAACATTGAGACACTCCCCGGGCAGAAGCTGGTACACAGGAGAATCGTGTATGGTTAACACTCGCATCGGTGCAGCCAGTCGGCGGGGCGGCCAAAAAGTGCAGCGGTTGGGGAGAAAAAAGAAAATAGAATACCAAAAAAGTCGCGAATAGGGCCCTAATGAGTTACTCACTACTGCCTAATACTCCCCCACCCCATGATGCCATGATTTTGCAGTTTTAACGCACGCAATGCCGCTGTGTCCATGCCTCCCCTACAAAAGGGGTGCACCCTCCACAGGCTGGCTGGCCATCCACTCCTCCCAGCGCGCCACATCAGCAGCATCATCTGCCATGGGCTCCTCTAGGTGCCGCAAGGCCCGAGTGTTGAAGTACACATAGGCCATTGCCCACATGCGGCCCATGAGCAGACGGTTGCGGCGATCGCTCCAGATGAACTTGAAAACTGAGAAGAGGCGCTCCACACCAGCCGATGTGTCAGGAATGCTAAGCACCCGTTGTGCCACCTGTTGTAGCACAGGGGTCTTCTTGCCATACCACTCCCACCAAGTGACTGGGTCACGCAGCAGGCGTGGGTGAAAGATGCTTGGGCTCAGATTCATCTTCACCATGTAGCCATCACTGCACCAGGTGTGGAACTCGTCTCGCGCCTGGCAACCAAATAACAGCAGTGTGTGATCATCAGGATAGTGTGATATCTGATGCTTTGATGGAGGGGAGGAGACTCTTAGACCGGGAGCCATGGAAGCACAGGGCAGGGACGCAATAGCAATAGCGGCGATAAGCTCAAGTAACATTGCTATAACATTGCTAAAACATACTAGAGGCTCAGGGTAGGGAAAGGGGATCGGCATTATAGGGGTCCTCCCATCACATCTTGGGTAGGTGTTGGGAGCAGGCCGCGCCCAAGCAGGATGCTTCCCCATCAATGCATGTCGGCGTCTACGCCGGATTGAACTCCTCTCTCTTCTTATTTTTCTAGCACAGAGGAGCCAGAGTAAAATACTCATTTGCACAGAGTACAGAGCAAAGGAGCACAGAGTACAGAGCACAGAGTACAGAGCAAAGGAGCCAGAGCACATTTGCTGCACAGTTTCACGATTGAAGAGT
The DNA here is from genome assembly GCA_030144725.1 of Haematococcus lacustris. NCBI lineage: Eukaryota > Viridiplantae > Chlorophyta > Chlorophyceae > Chlamydomonadales > Haematococcaceae > Haematococcus > Haematococcus lacustris. Next base: position 1,716,141 of record JASKMD010000020.1, on the reverse strand, counting down.
GAGGCAATTTGAACGCTCCACCCTTCCGAAGGGCGAGTGTATGTTGTTAACATCGCCCATTTGCCATGGGTCTAACCGCAGATCACGAAGAGCACGCATATGCACCGCTGCTTGGCGCAGACGATGAAACCCTAAACCCTGCTGCCACAATTCCAGTCCCGCAAAGCCGCAAAACCTGCCGCAAGTACCTGTGGCCGTGGCTGTTGGTGTGTCTGGCGGCCCTGGCTGTGGCCGCGGCCACTTTCTCAAAGCCCGCATGCCACCCCACGCCCCACGCCCGGCTGGCAGCTAGCGACGCGAGCACGGCGTTGCATTCGCTGCTGGGTGCCGGGACCGTCCACGTCGTCCAGGGTGAGCTGGGCTTGTGAATAGACGCTTGGCATTGGCTGAAATGGTGGGATAGCTGGAATACTGGTGGTAGAACGATGGTGGACAGACGGTGGACAGACGGTGGGCAGTGGCGTAAATTGGTGGAGAGTGGGAGACTCAATCAACGATGGCGGGAACTAGGAATTGATGGGTAGTGTGGAGTGGCGTGAACATGTTCTGTGCTGTGCGGAGAGGTGCGGTGCTGTGCGATGCCTGAGATATACAAACACCCCTGCCTGGCCCAGCTCTGTAATGGTCAGTGGCGGGTGGCATGTGTTGTATGGAAGTGAGCGCTGCCTGCCATGCATGGCACTCAACCTGCAGTGCAGCAGCGCATGCAGTGTGAGGTGTAGCTGCTGCCAAATCATCAGCCAGGGCCAGACCCCGGTGCCCAGGGCTGCCAGCTCAGGGCCAGCTCAGGGCCACCCCACCCTGGCAAGCTGGCTGTGTGTGTTTTCCCTGCCTTGCTGATGCTGGCGCTGGCTGTCTGACACTGGGTGGTGGCACAGTGGGTGGTGGTGGGCACTGGGTGGTGGTTGGTGGGTGGTTGCAGGTGGTGCTGGCAGCGCTGAGCAGGTCCTGGCAACAGTCGGCCCAACCTCCTCCGCCTTGCTGCTGGCCACTACAGGGCCACACACCCCCTCACGGTAAGCCGCTACTGCTGCTGCTGCCCTGCACCTCCCCACACCTCCTCGCCCACGCCCACGCCCCCCAGCAGGCACCTGAGGTGGTCATGCCATTGAACCCAGGGGTTAAGGGGGTAGGTGCCGCATGTGGCTGCAGGTGTGAGGTGGGGCAGCCCTTCCTGACCACTGGCCCAGAGATCCAGGGGCTGCCTGTGGCAGCTATCAACAGGTGTGATACGGGAGGAAGAGTGAGACGGTGGTAGGGTGGGGTGGGTGGTGGGTGGGGTGGGGGAAAGTGTGAAAAGTGTGAAGGAGAGGAGGGGTAAGGAGTCCTGTGCCTTCTTCAGCAGAGAGCAGTAGGAGCAGGGAGGGAGTAGGACACACACTTTGCTCTATTGCCTTGCGCCCTCCTTCACCTGCTCCTTCGCCCCGCACTGGAAGACGAAGGGCTGCATCTGAGAGGAGAAGGACCCAGGGGCCCAAGTCCTGGGGCTCAGGAGAGGGATCCAGGCCCAAGGGCCTTGGAGAGGTGTCCAGCAGGAGAAACGTCCACACACCCCTCCGGGGCCCTGGCCCTGGCCCTGGCCCTGGCCCTAGCCCTAGCCCTGGCCCTGGCCCTGGCCCTGGCCCTGGCCCTGGCCCTGGCCCTGGCCCTGGCCCTGGCCCTGGCCCTGGCCCTGGCCCTGGCCCTGGCCCTGGCCCTGGCCCTGGCCCTGGCCCTGGCCCTGGCCCTGGCCCTGGCCCCAGGACCCTCCGCTCCCCTCTATTCTGACCACCGCCCTGCCCACCCTCCGCCTGCGCTGCAGGGCTGCTGATCTGCTGCAGACTGGCCTGGGCCGCCCGCTGTACCCCCTGCACCTCAGGGCGGTGGACTTCACCCGGCACCTGGGCCCTGCAGCGCACAGTAGGTGATGCCTGCCTGCTGCATGCCGCATGCCGCCGGCCTACTTAGGTGATGCCTGCCTGCTGCCTGCTGCATGCCGCCGGCCTACATAGCTCAGCCCACTCAAGCCCAACCTGTCTTGCCACCTTGCCTCATGCCCACAGCAGGCATTGACTGTTTGGCAGCGGAGCAGACACAGCCAGTAAACACATCGTTGTTGTTGGTGGTGGTGGTAGTGGTGGTGGTGATGGTGGTGCAGGCTGGATGCGCCCAGTGGTTGTGTGGGAGGTTGGCGCGGGTCAGCTGCTGGTGGATGAAGCAGTGGTGGCAAAGCTGTGGCAGCAGCCCCAGGTGGGGTGCGGGGGGAGGCATGCGTCATGTGTGATGTGAGTGTGTGATGCAGCCATGGAGGGTGTGACCAAGCTGCATGTGGTCAAGCTGGACTGGTACAGCAATGCCTCAGATGCTTCGGATGATGATTGCCCTCCTGGCCTGAACCCCTAACCCCTCTCAGCACCTTCTCGTGCACTAACCCAGCAGAGCCATGTGACTTTGATCAGCCCCCGGGGTTCATAGGAGGTGCATGTGTCGTGTGATGTGTGGTGTTTGAATGCAGGTGTCACACATGACCCAGTCGCTGTTTGAAAAACTGGTGTACCACCTCACCCAGGCGCTGCCCCAGGTGCGCAGTCCTCTCCAGGTCAAGGAGCGATACCTTTCGGTGTGATCACAAAAGTGTGATGCTGTCAGTTCTTGCATTGCACATCACACTTGCGAGATGTGTGAGATAAATGGACGGAATCGGGATGGGTACATCTGCAGGTCACCAGCAGCTGGCTGGCCCAACACAGCGCCCCAACAAGTGACCAAGCCACCACTGCCACATCTGGCCAGTCCTCCAGCTCAAGGCTGCAACACCTCCTGGCGCCTGCTGCCGCAACCGCCGTGGCTGCCGCGTTTGCAGCCGCCCCGCCCCTGTGGTTCTGTGTGGCCTGCCCAGTGGTGCTGGGGCTGCTGGCTCCCCTGCTCATCAACATCGGGCTGAACCAGGTAGGTGCCCCGCCTTGTCCCGTGGCGCCCTGCCCCGCCCCACCCGGCCCCTTGCATGCAGAGCCTCATTGTGGAGCCGGGGGGAGAGCAGCAGCAGTGGCACATGCTGAAGTGGGCATGCAATAGCTGGGCTTCACAGGTTGTGTGTGAAGGCAAGCCAACCCCTCTATGCGCAGCGGCACACCTAACTCCAGAACACCTCCCCACCGCAGCGCATCCCATCCCATCCCGCCCCGCCCCACCTCACACCCAACCACACCTCACCCACCTTAACCCCTGAATGCTGTCCTGACCCTACACCCACTACTGCTTGCAGCTGGCTGGCCAGCTGTGCACCAACATGGACCTGCCTGACGACCAGTGCTTTGACCTTCTGCTGGGCGCGCTGGGCCTTGGTTTCGTGTTGGCCCTGGCCTCTGCTATCCCTATCTTCTACAGCTGCCAGGCGAGTACCGCTGGACCAGCAGCACAGGGCCAGAGTAAGCCAGATTAGGCAAGGTGTGGCGTGGCTTGGCCAGGTTATGCCAAGTTAGGCTACACGCTGGTGCAAGCCAGGCTGGAAGCCAGGTTGCATCTGCTCAATCTTCTGGCAACCCCCTGTCATGCTAACCCTATAATATCACCCTTTGCTACTCCACATACCCTGGGCATGGATATAAAACCTCACCTGAAGTTAACCTCCCTGCCACCACCAAGCCCTCACTGCTGCCTTGACATGCCGCACACCATACCACATTGCCCCTCCCCTTCGTCTCCTTCGACCCGGTCCCTGCCCCTGCTCCACACCCTTCCTGTCACCCTGTCTGACCCAGCCCTCACCCATACTCACTCCTACATCCCATTCTCTCACTCTCACTCCTACATGCCATTCTCTCACCCTAACTCTCCACCTACTCTCTCACATCCTTACCCAGCCTCTTACACTTTACACACACTTTTCTAACACTCACTTCTGTCTGCCGCACACCACACCACATTGCCCCTTCCCTTGCCCCTGCAGCTGTACGCCTGTGCACACCGCACGGACAACAGCACTGCTGCCAGCAAGCAGGGCCAGCGCTGGGCGGGGGGGCGGAGGGCAGTGGTGCTGCAGTGATCCCAAGTTATCGGGGGGCTTCACACGACAGCCAGGCTACCTGAATTAACGAGACAGCAGCTGCTGTGCCTAAGGGGCGGGGGAGGTGAGGGCCGTGCCTTAATGGCTTATGCCTTATACTGCCCACCATGTTCGCCTCCTAGTCTGACTACCAGGGGCATTGCGGAGGTGGTGAAGAAGGGAGTGGAGGGGATGAAGGATGCGTCCCACTGTCGCCATAAAACATACACCTCGCATCAAGTGTGGTATGACTGGAGGGTGGTTGTTGAACCTAGGCGTGCTAAGACCATCGCATTCAGTCAGGCCAGTCACATTCTAGCAGTACCTTGAACTGATTGCGATAACTACGGCGCGTTGTAGATGCGTGAGCATATGGCGGGCGGAGTTTGAGCCGCGCGTTGCTCAACCTAGGTGATCTAAGACAGCCCCGGGTCTGGTTTGGTTCTGTTTATTGGCTCGGGCTTCTGCATAGGCTCCGGCGTCGACGTGGGCGTTAACCTTGGCCTCGACTTCGATTGCCGCCCGCATAGGAGCCGGGGCCGGAGCCACCAAAATCCATCAAACAGCCATCAAAACTATTACGTGCCACTTTTCCACACCAGGCGTTCCCAACATGGGGTTGGTAATCTTCATGCAACTGCAGCCCATCTACTCCATCATTTGATGCAACGTTTGCTGCGTCTGCTGCATTGCGATAATGCGCATTTAATGTAAGACTGGAATTGCCATCGGAGTCATTCGATGCGGGCAGCCACATGTGACCCCGGATGTGTCCCAATCGCAGACCGTGGTTGGCTACACTGGTAAGCCACGCCCTTGGCTATCCGTTAGCGATGCACGACATGTCGGTGGCGCACACCACCGTAGTCCGGCAAACATGGCTGCGCGAGCTTCCTGATGGTGCAGGCCGCTTGGCGAGGATGTGAAGAAACTCGAATTCGTGTGCGACATCGCTGTATCGCTGTAATGGTGGGCGGCACAGTAGGGACTAGACATCCCCTCCAGCTATGACCCGCTATATGTTTTCAACCATTGAACAACAGCCTGGCCTCACACGAATCTTTTGTAGCATACTCATCAACGCGTCCATGGCACCATGCAACTCAATCATTGGGTTTGTATGTGACAAGATGGACCGCTTACAAGGTACACATGCTGATGGCTACAGGTGCATGAGGAGCCGACTGAGCTTGGCTGACCACTCCGCCACATGGCCACCACCAACACACCTTAACCCACCATCTCCCAACCTCGTCTACCCCGCCCAGCTCCCAGTAGCCCCTCCTCCCAGCCTGCCATCAGCCTCCTGCCCCCTAACTCTCCTTTTCCTCGCCTCCTACCTCTCCCCTACCTCTCCTTCACCCATCTCCCCCCTACCTCTCCTTCACCCATCTCTGTATCCATCACCCCCCATCACCCTGACCACCGAGCCAAGCCCGTAGCCCCGCTCAGCATCTCACCCACCCACCTCTCAATCCCTAACCATGAAGAGAACCAAGAAGAGATTAAGCAAGGCCAAGAGTGCTCAGCTCCATGCACTAAACAAGTCGCCAAGGGCTGGCTATCTGCATTGCCCTAACAACATCAAGGCTGCAGCTTGTACGGCACAAGCGACAAACCGTGATCTGCAGGCTGAGGTGCAGCGGCTGCGGGATGTGGAGCAGTCCCTCATGGGCACCGTGGATGGGTTGCTCGGCGACCTAGACGACCTGCTGGCAGCACACCAACGCTTGCAGGGTGAGCACACGGCTTTGCAGCAAGTGGCATCCAGAGCGGCAGCTACCAATCACTCCCTACGGGCTGCTCGACGCACCCTCCAGGGCCAGGTGCATATCTACCGGCACAAACGCCGCCCCCACCACTCCCCATTCACCTTCAAGCAGAGGCAGCAGCTGCTGGTTTTAGAGCAGCACCCCGTCTCAATGGAGGTGCCAGCTTTGCTACAGCTGATGTCCCTGCGCACATGCAAGGAGGCCATTAAGACTGTTGATGTTAATGATTTGCAGCAGCGTATGGGTCAGCTCCGTGCTGAACTGCGGCGTAAGGAGGATGCCACAGCTGCAGCACAGCGGTCAGCAAAGGCAGAGCGCCAGATCACAGATGCAGCGCACAAGGTCGGGAGAGTTGTGGTTAATGTGGGTGACCATGCGTGCCAAGAGCGGCTTGCAGCGGCCCATGCCCTTGCCTTTGGGGGGCGTGATTTTGGCCACACAACTGCCGATGAGGCAATGCAGATGACAGCAAAGCAGCTTCAGTCATACCTCCAGTTTCACAAGCAGGAGGTACACACGAGCTGGAGGGTACCCAAGCTACAGAGCCACGTGTGCAACCACATCCGTGGGAAGCTTGCCGCAGCAGCGCCCCCTCAGCAGCAGCTGACACCTGCAGGCACCACCCCTGAGCTGGCTGTGCCTGCTGGTGCACCCCCTCAGCAGCAGCAACAGCTGGCAGCGGCAAGCACGTCGCGTAAGCGTGCGGCACCTGCAGCTAACAAGTCGAGGGCAGCAAAGCAAGGTGAGACAACACCACGTACTGCACCTAGCACCTTGTTAAGCGTAGTAGAGCAGCCGGAAATGCACTAGCGCAAGCAGCAGCTCCAAAAGCTAATAGTGGTATCCAGTCGTCACGACTGCCGTCGTGGCGTCCACATGCCGAAAGCAAAACATGTTCCGACTGCTGCTGCGCGTTGCAGGTGCCAATCACAACAGCGTGGCGAAGCGTGCTAGTGCGGCGCGCCTCGCATGTGGCGAAATCGCATGAATTTAAATGTCGATCTTTGGGCAGGCACTGTGCACCGCTGGGAGCGAGATAGTTTTTGTTGCGTCTGCCATTTCGTAGCTATGACTCTCCTCTGTTCGAAGCACTGTTTACATGTATTTTTGACTGAGTGGTTGCGGAGACACGGGCTTCCTATCACAGGGGGGTGGTTTTCAGGTAGTTGGGAACGCCTGACCCAAAGACCAGGCCGACTGTGACAAGCACTTGTTACTAAGTAGTAGATAACGACAAAACCGCCAGTGCTAAAGGGTTTAAACACGCGAGGCCGAGCACCGGTGCTAAACAGCTCGAGACCGAAGCCAGCGGCCGCGGAGCGTAGCGACGCGGCCGCTGGCTGAGGTCGAGAGCTGTTTAGCACCGGTGCGAGGCCGAGCGTGTTTAAACCTTTAGCACGCAGCGGTTTTGTCGCTATCTAGTGTAGTGGCGTTTTCAAAGCGTTCGAGCTTCATTTAGCGCGGCGGAGCCGCAGTGGCTACGTCTCTCACATTTGGTGTGACCTTTTGAATACTCAACGCTGCCCATCCATTCCTATCTTACATTCCTTGATGTCGGGAGTTTATCTAGGGCCCACCCCTACACCTTCTGACAACGACGAGTCGACATCGACTACGACGATGATATTCCCGGAGATGTCGACATTGGTGTGTTCAAGCTCTTACCCTCCTTGCCTCTTCCCGCTTGTCCTGCTGGCGCTGGACTCAGTGGCGCTGGTCCCAGTGGTGAGACATCTGAGGTTACTAACTCTAACCGCTAGTTGCGCGCCTTGGTATTGCTTGTAACCTGCGTCCTTGTCATGTTTGCAGGTCCATCTTTGGTCGCGTTACGAGCTTCGGTTGCATTGGGCCCTCCGACCGTAACTCCTCCTCCAGGTAATTTGCGTGTTGCTGAATGCGTTGATGCTCCTGCTGCTTGCGTACTATCGTTCAGCCTATGTCGAAGCTTGTTTCGCATGTGTACTGCTATCTGAACCATCCGGTTTCCAGCTGTTGCAGGCGGACGAGGCCATTGCTAAAGCCTACCAGCACAGCCTGGTTCATCCCAAAACCGTGACAATCCAGCGAACCATGCTGAAGGGCACCGCCACATTCTTTCTTGATGCCGCAGCGACCAAGAAGTATCCCCATGCCACGGATGTGCCTGCCTCCTTCCTGTTGCTCATGGCTGAGTTTGTCACCCACCCTTTCTCTACTATCCCTGAAAAGACGCAGCGTGTGTACGATTGGGTCACCATGTGGGAGATGGACTTGTGCACGCTGTTCTGTGCTTACGCTGCACGTAAGCATGATGCGAAATTGCTGGATTAGGCATTTCTGTTCTCCTTGCCTCTTGCCCAGTGCCTGTGCACCTGGCCACGCATCTTGCACTTTTGTTTGTGATATCACCTGTGTTATAGTTTGTGTGTTGTTGCAGATGCAGATGCGTAACACCAAATCTAAAGGTGGCGCAGCCTGCCCCGGTGCTGCAGCCTGCCTCGGTGGCGCATCCTGCCCTGGTGGCGCAGCTTGCATCCGTGGTGCAGCCATTTCAGGTGGCATCCCACTCTGCTGTCTATGGGCCGTATGAAAGTGCCGCTACGGGTGAGGGTGGTGCTGTTTGTGGTGCTGGGTCAATCATGGGGTGGGAGGGGGTTGCTCGCGCTGGGCAAGTACCAGCCATGTTTTCCCCACCTGCAGGCGCAAATGCTCCTGCATCATTTGGTGTGCCTATGTCTTCTCTTTGGTTTGGAAGCTATCCACCACCTCCTAGCCCTGCATCTCCTCCCTGGTCCTATCCTGCTATGCCTAGTGGCCATGTAGCTTGGTATAATGTTCCGCCTGCGCCCATTTGCGGTGAGTCGGCCATGTCAGCACCCATGCAGCAAATGGTGCAGCAGATGGGTCAGTTCTCTCAGCAGCTCACCACCATGTAGCTACAGCTTCAAATGAGCAGCTTCAGCATGCAGCTGCAACAATTGCAAAACATGCAGTCTAAGAAGGACTGATGATCATGCTTGCGCGGAAAGGTGATTGAAGTGGGAGATTGGCAGGATCTTGTGCAATGTCATGTTATGGTCATGGAACGTGGTTAGCACCAAAGATTGATGAGAAAAATGTCGCTAGCTGAAGAGCATAAGGTTATGTGGTATTAGCGCTCATTTTTTGATTTGTGGCTGTTAGTTGCTGAGGGGGTTGTAAACAGAGATGCACTTTTTGGGTGTGTGGCTCTTAGTTCAGCAAGGGCCTCGTACTAAACGTTTTAAGGATAGGGCTGCTAACGTTTTTAAACGCGTGAAAACGCCACTACGTAATTATAATACACAACCGTTCTTGCTTACTTGTTACTCACTTGTTACTACGTTACTTGCTTACTTGCTTAGTGGGTAAGTTACAGTACTTACAAGCATCCTTATCAACATGTTCATCATCATCATCATTATCATCCGAAGTGAACAAGGGAAAACACCTCAAACAACGTTGGAACGACCCACACCGCTGCACCACACATGCTGCGCCCTCCCTAGCAGCCTTCCAAGCCCCTTCCCTATGCAGGATGAAAAGATAGAAGCAAGATCTCACCCGAGGGAACATGACTGGACATTCTTTATTTCGTCTCTTCTGAAGCAACAACTCGATATCTTTTCTAAGCTCTGCCATGTCCAGGCGACGAGAGAATACAATATTGCAGTTGGCCACTGAGTCCCTTGTCCCTCACTAGGGCCTCCATCTGAGCCGGACCAGTGTGAATGCATCTGAACAGTGTGAGCTGAATACACCCCACACATGACAACAGCAACCCCACGAGGTCCCACACAACAGCACCCAATCGCAAACGACAAACAGCTTGCAAGCAGCTATGACCAGTGAAGCAGGCCTCATGAGCCTGGCATGTGCGATCTCGCACGGCCGACCTCGTCATTCGCATGCCCCAAAAACCACGGCGATGAAACTCGCAACCGCACGAAATCACAACCGCACGAAATCGCAACCGCACGAAATCCGTGCGCGTTGCAGCGCGCCCTTGAGGCCCCCCTCATCAACCCCCCCGTGATGTCCGCCAGGAAACGCGTGCATGGCGTCCCTTTGGTTCCCCGGTCGCCTGTCGCCCTCACGCCCTGCCTGTCACTTGCCCTGGTCGCACTCGCACCCTCATCCCACTGCTCCCGCCCCATCGCCCAGCTCCCTCACCTGCCACCGCCATGTACATGTCAAACGCCACATCCCAGTGGCCTGTCCACGATCGTCTTGTACATACGCAACTCTCCAGTGCTGACGACCTTGCTTGCGCCAGCTTCCAAACCACCCTTCTTGCCCTCCACGCCCTCCACATTCCTTCCTGTCCCTGCATGCTTCTCCTGCTGCCCAGAACGTGTAGGCCAGGAGCAATGGGTCACCTTGCTAGCGCCCCCCTCTCTCATCCCATGGCCACCCTCCTTCCCCTTGCGGCCTGCCCATGCCTCCGTGGTCCCCATTGCCAGCCACGTACTCTGGCCCAGTGCTTGTGCACCTGCTGACTGCCCCCGACGCACCCCCTCACTCTGCCCAGGGCTCCACCCGCCTTCTTTTCCCATCCCTCCCGCTGCCAGGCGGCTGGGCTCCAGCAGCCCACCTGTCCTGCCCCCCCTGGCACAGTGTTGGGGGCCGGGGCAGGGAGGGAGCTGCCAGCAGCCGGGGCTTCCCAGCGCCGTGGTCCCTCCAGCCAGCCGGCCCCCCCGGGGCACCCAGGGCCCCCCACCCCCCTCCCTCCCTGCTCTTGCCCCAGCCAGCTTTGCCCTCGAGGGTCAAGGGGGGCAGGTGCTTGATCCTGTCCCAGGCCTGGACTGCGCCCTGGTGACGGCTAGGCTGAGAGCTGATTAGGAGGCTGGGGCCTGTGGGCGGGGCAGCAGGCGGGGGGCTGAGGGTAGGAGGGGGGCTCCCCAGGGCGGGCCAGTGCATGGGGGTCCAGGGGACGTAGCCGGAGTAGCTGTGGGGCGGGGGTGTGTGGGAGCGGGAAAGGGGTTGGGAGGATGAGGAGGGGGATGGGAGGGGGGAGGGGGCCAGCTGGGAGGGGTGAAGCAGCAGGGAGGGGTCAGTGGTGGGGAGGGAGAGGGGAGAGCTGGTGTGGCTGCTGGTCTTAGACAATGTAGGCAGGCTTTGCCAGCTAGTGCCAGCGCTGCACGCCTGCTCCTGCTCCTGCTCCTGCCCCAGCTGCTGCTGCTGCTCCTGCTCCTGCTGCCACATCTGATGCTGGCGAAGCCAAGGCGGCTGGTGATGGTGATGGGGGTGTCCCAGCTGGGTGGGTGAGGGGCGCAGGGTGGGCGGCAGGGCAGGGGGGTTGGGTGGGAGGGGCTCTGGGGCCGGCACCTCCACGGACAGCAGGCGCAGGCAAGCGCCGCACCTGCAGGCCGAGGTCACCAGGGCAGGGGCAGCACGTGGTGAGCACGCCAGAGGCGGCGGGTGCAGCACGTGGTATGCCAGGGTGGGGTGGGAGGGAGCATGAGCAGGATTGGGAGGGGGTGTGGGGGTGGGGGGTGGGAAGGGGAGGGAGAGGGGGGCGGCAGGGAAGCAATCAAGGAAGTGTTAGTGGTGTTCAAGAGCAGGGGGGACCGGGGAGGGGGCACGCCATCGCCAGGATGAGTAGTGCCAGGGGGTCCACCCAAGGTGGGTGTGACATTGAGGTGTGAGGTTGATCCCTCAAAATTTATAGACTAACTGTCCAACCATGTCACACATCCCGCACCATCACACTTATGGCTACGGTTATGGGCAAACTGCATGATGAGAGTGTACCACACCGTTGCGTTCTATACGTTCTATACATGGCTATCCTGAAGAGAGGCGAGATGGCAAGCGCATGTCACACATCTTGCTCAGTGCAAACATGTCACACATGCTGCACGCTCATGCTGTGATGAGGGGGGCGGGGTTGCAAGAGGCCAGACCAGCTTCTGGCATGAGGTGAACATGCAACCTGGAATCCTGCCCTGCCCACCCCCTGTGGGGTGAGGGCGGGAAAGACCAGGGCTGTTAGCCTGCCCCTCACCCATCCCCACCCACCCACACCCCACCCCCGCACCTAATCACCACAGCAGTGGGGTGGGGTGAGCAGGCGGGGGCCGTCACGGTGGCCTGCATCACACTCCACATCACACCTTTAGCCATGGGGAGCCCGATGTGGAGCCCTCACACGACTGAGGCAGTGACTGCTGCTGATGAGGCTATTGAGTCGCGAGTATGAGTAGTAAGTTGGCCATGCAACAGGCATACCCATAGAGGCACACCTCACACCCACACCCAGCTGCAGCATGGTTAATAACAGTAGGCTGACGCTGTCGCTGCTGCTGTGGTTGCTGGCGCTGCAACTGCTGCTGCCGGCGCTGTTGGAATGTGTGTCTGTGTCAGTCATGCCCTGCACCCTGACTGGGCTGGGCAGTTGCCATCACCTCCAGGAGAGCTCCGCAATCATCTGCAGGCACCATCAGCAGCAGCAGCAGTAGCAGCAGCAGCACAAAGAATGTCAGCAGCGCCAGAACACAGGGCAATGGAGGTGGCAGCTGATCACCCCTGACGAGGTGAACTATGTCCTACTGCGTTCCTCCATCCTACTGGATGGGTGCCGCAGGGGTAGAGGTGCAGAGTTTGGATAAGGAAACAGCCTGACTTCCGCCCAGCAGGGCGCCGTGCTGGTGACAAGAGCTCAGCGAGGCGGCGCTACAGGTTTCGGCGTGCTGGCCTACTTTATCGTGAGCGTTGTGGCCACGAGATGGGCGGTGACCCAAGCAGGTTGGCTATATGAGTACCGCGTGCCAATGCCAGTACACCGCGCGGTCACGCACTGCTAGTGGTAACTTGATTTCACTGGCCTTCCGCCGACCCACCTGCTTCGCATAGCACGCACACAGCCTGCTGCATTAGATGCTCCGCAGATCCTCGTCTGGGCCTGCCGCACCGGAAGACTCCCCTGGCACAAGTGAAATCAGGCGTGCACTGGCGCTTATTGTGCAGCAAAACGATACCAATGTGATGCAGCCGAGGCCGAATTTGCGACAGTTTGCTTGTCACTCGTCACTGGCTGTGACCAATGAAGGCTTGCAACAAGGAGGGCAGGTCTGCAGGGCTACATCAGAAGGGTGCAACATGCAAGCATCTGAGGAGCAGTTGGCCTGTATCCGTTCGTAGAACCGGGTGCTCGCAGGGTTAACTGGGTATCAAAACACTGCCTTTGAAGCTCCTGGTTATGTTCATTGCTTCGAAGCTCCTGGTAATTGTGACTTGATAAGCTCCTGTAAGCCTGTTCCTGCACGGAGTGATCTTGATGGATGTTGGGCTCGCAGTAACAGCCCCCTTGTCCCTCACTACGGCCTCTATTTGAGCCAGACCAATAGTGGCCACTAGCGATCACTAGTGGGAATGTTAGGGACCACTAGTGGCCCGACTCAAATGGTGTTATGGCTGAGGTTTGGGCTGGAATTTTCCGGCCCATGCGCTGGGCGTCGGCGCGTATCGGAGCCTGCGGCAAGGCTGGGCAAGGTACTGGGTGGACCGTGGTGAGGTCTGGAGGGCGCTCCGAGCTGGTCGGGAGGTTTGGGCTGGGTCGGTTGGGAGGTGGTTGGGGCACAGGCAAAGATGCGATGGTCCTTTTCAGTGCAGGTCCAACAATCCTATTATGTTTGTAGCCAGAAGTGATTGAAGCCCGAAGTGCGTGAAGCCCGAAGTGCGTGAAAACTCAACAACGTCGGATCTACGTCTTGCCGCTGACACAGGTCGGCGAAGACACCGTCAGCGTCAGTGCATGAGCACAAGCACCAGCGTCAGTGCATGAGCATGTGCTGCGTCAGTGCACCAGCAACAGGTTGCAGCAGGCTGAGTGTGCAGGAGATGAGCAGCAGCAGCAGCAGCAGCAGGCTGCAGGTGTGCTCCAGTGGATGAGCAGAAGCAGCAGCAGCAGCAGGCTGCAGGTGTGCTGCTGTGGATGAGCAGCAGCAGCAGGAGCAGGCTGCAGGTGTGCTGCAGTGGATGAGCAGCAGCAGCAGCAGCAGGCTGCAGGTGTGGTGCAGTGGATGAGCAGGAGCAGCAGCAGCAGCAGGCTGCTGGTGTGGTCAAGTGGATGAGCAGCAGCAGCAGCAGCAGGCTGCAGGTGTGCTCCAGTGGATGAGCAGCAGCAGCAGCAGCAGCAGCAGCAGGCTGCAAGAGTGCTCCAGTGGATGAGCAGCAGCAGCAGCAGCAGCAGCAGGCTGCAAGAGTGCTCCAGTGGATGAGCAGCAGCAGCAGCAGCAGCAGCAGCAGCAGCAGCAGCAGCAGCAGCAGCAGCAGCAGGCTGCTGGTGTGCTCCAGTGGATGAGCAGAAGCAGCAGCAGCAGCAGCAGGCTGCAAGAGTGCTCCAGTGGATGAGCAGCAGCAGCAGCAGCAGCAGGCTGCAGGTGTGGTGCAGCGGATGAGCAGCAGCAGCAGCAGCAGGCTGCAGGTGTGGTGCAGGGGATGAGCAGCAGCAGCAGCAGCAGGTTGCAGGTGTGATGCATTGCAGGCTGTAGCAGGCAGCAAGTGTGTTGCAATATTTGAGCCATGATTTCAACGTGTACCCAGTAACAGCCCCGCTCGTCTCGTTATGCTTTGGTTGCTGTAAAAGATGTAAGAACGACGTCATGCATGAGCTGCAGCAACATGCTGGAACATAGCCTGTCTCAGCACCGACTCAACGAATGTCAACACAACGCCAAGCACAATAGCCAAGTACCAATGTTGTGCCATGCTAGCAGGCCTGTGCCATGCCAGCAGGCCTGTGTCATGCCTTGCTATGAAGTGCGTTACAGAAAGTCCCGAACCCCTAGAGGGCGAGGGCGGCCTAGCAGCCTAACGGCTGACGGCTTAAGCGGTGTAAGCCACATCATACAATCATGCCAACATGCCTCGCCACTCTCATAGAATGGTCTGTGGGTGGGTCATGCACATCCAATGCAACACCCATCAGCCTTGTTACCGTCACTTCCTGCCCTCCAACTTGTTTGTGATGGCAGCATACATATTGTAACCAGCCTGGACAGATGGCCCCACCCCATTCCAAGCAGCTGCGATCAGCTGGGTGATCTGGGAAGGCTGCACCCCTGGATGCTGAGCCTCCACTCCACCCCGTTTCATGGCAAGGTACAAGGAATAGCCACACAGGCCCTGATGGCCTTTCTTGGCTGGGTCAGGGGCAGGGAGGGACAGGGCCGTAGCCAGCTGGGACAGCGTGCTCAGCTCCACCCCCCCAACCACTTCCTTGTAGGCCATACCCTCACTCATGCCTGGCAGAGCACGGGCCATCTCTTGCAGGTGCTTGATGACGCTGTCCGCACATGCTGCCACATCACACCCTGCACCCGGTGACTCCCCAAACTGAAGTGCCCTTCTGACAGAAGCCGCATTAGGGCTTTGCAGACCTGCTGCTACCCTTGCCTTCTTCAATGCCCGAGAGGGTGTGGGCAGGACCTCGGTAGGCTGCTTGACCTTTGCATAGGCCATGGCAGCTGATAGGGTGGGGTCCTTCTTCATCAACCTCCCAGCAAGGAAGCAGTTTGGGAAGGTGGCCTCCAGCCACTTCACGTGCCCTGACCATTGCCGGCCAACCCTGTGCCTGTTGGGCCCCTTAGCAGCCCTAGCAGCGTCCTCCTCCCACTGCTTATTTGCTTGCTGCTGAACCTGCTCCACAGTCAAGCCCTCGACCTCCAGCACGACCTCTAGACCGAAGACGCCGTCCTTAAAGGACTCTATCTGGCCGGTGAAGGTCTTTCCCATGCCTACCCTGTATGGCCTCCCTGGCTGAGCGTCCAACACCTTCAGGGGGGGTCTGACCCCTTGCTGGCCTTGGTGCCACTCCCTCCGCATGTCGGCAAAGCTACAGTTATGCTTGAGCCACTCATAACTGCCCTTCTGCTTTTTGCTTGCTGTAGCTGCCTGGGTGCTGGGTAAGCCAGGGCGCTGGGGGGCAAAGTGCTGGGTGCCCTGCAGGCCAGGGTGCTGGGGGGCAGGGGGCTGGGTGCCCTGCAGGCCAGGGTGCTGGGGGGCAGGGGGCTGGGTGCCCTGTAGGGCAGGGGACCAGGGCTGGGTGCCCTGCAGGCCAGGGTGCTGGGGGGCAGGGGGCTGGGTGCCCTGCAGGGCAGGGGACCAGGGCTGGGTGCCCTGTAGGGCAGGGGACCAGGGCTGGGTGCCCTGCAGGCCAGGGTGCTGGGGGGCAGGGGGCTGGGTGCCCTGCAGGGCAGGGGACCAGGGCTGGGTGCCCTGCAGGCCAGGGTGCTGGGGGGCAGGGGGCTGGGTGCCCTGCAGGGCAGGGGACCAGGGCTGGGTGCCCTGTAGGGCAGGGGACCAGGGCTGGGTGCCCTGCAGGCCAGGGTGCTGGGGGGCAGGCGGCTGGGTGCCCTGCAGGACAGGGGACCAAGGCTGGGTGCCCTGGCAGGGCAGGAGGCCCTGGAGGCCAGGGAGGCCCTGGAGGGCGGGGAGGCCCTGTAGGGCAGGGTGCTGGGGGGCGGGGGAATTGGGACCCAACAAGGCAGGTGACCCTGGCTCGGGGCCCTGGCAGGGCAGGAGGCCCTGGAGGCCAGGGAGGCCCTGGGGGCCAGGGAGGCCCTGCAGGCTGCCCATCACTCTGTTCAGCAAAGTAGGCAGCACTCACTCCAACAGACTCGGCAGCATGCCCTCCAGCAGGCTAGGCAACAGGGTGCTCAGCAGTTGAGGGGGCAGGGTTCCCAGCTGGCTAGGGGTCTGGGTTGGGTTGCCCATAACCATCCCCATCAGAGCATTGGGCAGCCCAGCCAAGGTGTCACGGATGACCAGCAACTCGTCATGAACTCCATGTGGTCTTTTATGTTCAAAGGCCTGCATAGTGAGGTAGAGGAGCAGTAGTGAGGTAGTGGAGCAGCAGTGAGGTAGAGGAGCAGTAGTGAGGTAGTGGAGCAGTAGTGAGGTAGTGGAGCAGCTGCAGCAGGAGAGAAGAATAGCAGCAGCAGGTGGACAAGAGCATCACCTTGGTCTTCAGATTGTTGATGTGTATGTTCACCAAGACCGGGACCTCTGGCAGGCTCCACATGTGCATGGCCAAGGGGCTGGTCAGGTTTGGGGGCGTGCCCTCCAGCTGATCAGCAGCAGTTTGGTGTATGAAGTCCTGCAAGACGACCTCGCCAATGCTAGTCATGGCCTGGCCCACAAGCCTTGCGGGGGGACGGCCAGTCCGCTTCTTGCAGGCTGCGTCCTCATACCCCTTCAGGAAGGGGAACAGGCCTTGGATTGCAGTGCTTGGCACCTGCAGGGTGCACACCAGGCTGTTTGCACTGTTTAGGCTGTGTTTCTTGAGTTGCTACTGACACTTGTTGCCTGCAGTTGCTGCTGCCTTTGACTATGACAAACCTTTATGAGCATTCTTTCGTGGAAATAGCCTTTCAGGTAGTTGTTGTCAATCTCCGGCCAATCCCCATGCTGCACCAGGACCACTGGTGATGGCCCCGTTGTGTAAGCTTGGGTCATGCTGTCAGGAGCCAGCCAGTTGCCCACAATCCGAATGAGATCAAGATGAACCCTGTGACAATGACACGCACCAACACTAACATTGAAGTGAGCTGGGCAAGCACACATGTCTAGTGGCTTACCCTTGGGAGTACAGGTCATAGGAGGCACCCTTGCGGAAGGAGTGTAGAACTCTGTCAATGAGGATGTCAAAGAGCGTCTTCAATTTCTTAAACTGATCTGCCACTGCTTGCCAGCTGGCAGCCTTATCTCGATGCGTCTTGTTCACACAGAAGAAGGCCTCTGTCAGCCTGCGAAGTTCAATAGCAGCAGTGCATGATCACTAGCAGCAGCAGCTGAGTGCACATGAGTAGCAGCAGCAGGCTGCGGGTGTGTTGCAGTGCATGATCAGTAGCAGCAGCAGGTTGCAGGTGTGCTGCAGTGCATGATCAGTAGCAGCAGCAGGTTGCAGGTGTGCTGCAGTGCATGGGCAGTAGCAGCAGCAGGTTGCAGATGTGCTGCAGTGCATGAGGAGTAGCTGGAGCAGCCTGCAGGTGTGCTGCAGTGCATAGCATACCAAGGGTCTCTCTCTCCCTTTGTCTTGTCAGGGTGTGGCATGTCCCAGTTAGCAAAGACGTACTTGTACCAAAGGAAATGGCCAATGGCATTCACAGGGCACACCACCCAGTTCATAGCTCTGGTAAAGGACTGATAGCGCTTTACGTTCTGCATTCATGCATGTAGGCAGGCAGGCAAGCAGGTATGGAGGCAGGCAGGCAAGCAGGCAGGCAGGCAGGCAGGCAGGCAGGCAGGCAGGCAGGCAGGCAGGCAGGCAGGCAGGCAAGGGCTTACCGGGGTGTTAGTCTTGCCACCAATGAAGAGGAACCCATACTGATAGCAAGGCAGAGGGCCCACAGTAGGCAGCAGAGTAGGAGGTCTCAGGTCTTGGAGTAAGAGCTGGCAGATGTCATCAAAGCGGGATATCCCTGCCCACATACATGTGAAGGCTGACCTGCAGATGCCAACAGGAATGCATTGCTTTAGTCCCTTGTTTCTTGTCTGAGCCTAAGGATGATGTTATCTGACCTTAAAAACGCTGGGCTGAGGCCAGCCACCTTCACAAGATGCAGTGACACTTCAGCTAGCTGTATCCTGGTGATGCCACCTGCTGGGCACTGATCTTGTGACTCCACACCTTCCTTCCTGCAAGGTTTTCATGCAGCACACTAGGCAGTTAGCTGGTGTTGTCCATGTGTCATGGTGTCAGTTGCAATCTCAGTGTGTCATCTCACCTCTTTCCACAACCATTGACAACGTACAGCAGGTTCTTGTAGGCCTGCTTGTAGAGGGCGTCGTCAATCAGGTTTGATGGGTGGCCAACGTGGGGGCGACGCAATATGCGCTTCTTGTAGTTGATTGCCAGCACGGCGTGCACCTGCCTCAATGTTGAGTAGGACTGCAGATTGCATGAGCAACAACAGCAGGCTGTAGGTGTGGTACAGTGCATGAGCAGCAGCAGGCTGCAGGTGTAGTGCAGTGCATGAGCAGCAGCAGGCTGCAGGTGTGCTGCAGTGCATGAGCAGCTGCAGAAAGGGTTGGGAGCTTACCATTCCGTCAGCGGGCGATGATTCGTAGTCCTTCCGCATTTGATTTAGAATGCCTGTAGCAGCAAGTGCGTCGAGGTTCTCCAGGTCCCACATACCCTCCGGGTACTTGGCGCACAGGGCCCTAATCTTCTTGTATTGGGTGGCGTAGCACGCCAGTGTGGACGCTGAGAGTTGACCGCCGGATGCGGCGATGACATCGCGGCGCACGCCATCAGCCAGGCTGTCATCTCCAGCCTCGGCAGGCCTCGTTGGCATTCAACTGTGCGGCAGTCAACTGTACATCTACAGTACAGCCCACGCAACAACAAGCGCGCGAGAACTGAGGCTTTGCCGTCGCTTTAACGTTCGCGAAAATAGGTTTGGCTGCCCTGCACCCAAACCTATGTACTCATGTGCGCCCAACCGTCCGCCCAAACCACCTGAATAATTCTCTGTTAATGGGCTGTGTGGAGTATACCCAATGCACATGGACATGGTGCATGAATGCCTAAAATCTACACTATTGCATGACCGCGAGGGCTATTGAGTATAGTTGGCATGAAAAACATGCGATGATCGTAAGCTGATAGTAGCTCAACAAAGGGGGGCACATTACTGTGCCACAGCAGTCGGCTGCTGCTGCTGTTGCTGCTGTTGCTGCTGGGTGGCTTGTCTCGCAACCGTTTGTAGCCCAGGCCAGGGTACTCCTTGCCCTTGGGTGGCAGAGCCGTCTGCTTTGGCAACCAGCACAGCTCCAGTGGGCGCCACCTGCTCTCCCCATTGCGCTGCATGTTCAGCGCTGCATTAAAGCCAACTGCCTGGCTGTGGTGCTGGCTTGGCTTTGGCAGCCTTGCCCTTGCTCCGCTCAGCTGCCTGCTCAGCCTTGGTGGGCTGGGTGTGCTCAGCTGCCTGCTCAGCCTCGGTGCGCTTGCTGCGGTTGGCTGGAGGGGGAGTGTTGGGCTCTGGCTCTGAGGCTGTTGCCGACGTAGCTTCCTGGCTGCTGCATGGGGCCTGTGGGGGCTTGCGGGGGGGCACTACCGGGCACCACATCAGGCCCCGCACAGGCTAGTCACGCTGCTGGCTCCAGGCTGGGCGCAATAGGAGGAGGTTCACCTGCCCTGCTTGGGCTTCCATTCTGCACGCCTGGTGTGCTGCTCATGGTCCAGCTCCTCCTCACATGGCTGCTTGCCATTCACTGCTGGGCTGACCCGGGTGGTGCGGTGCTCATCCACAAGCAACCCCCTGCCCGCAGCTGGTCTGAGCCCCTGGGCCTGCACTGCCTTGCAGCAGGCCCGCAACACCGCATCAGCACCCCAACCTCCCCCAGTGCCAATGCTAGCTGCGCCAAAGAAGACCACCAGCTGCTTGGCACGCCCATGGCACTTTGTTGTGTAGCTGTAGCAGCTGATAGCGGCCACAGGCACATATGAGGTACGGGCGAAAGGAAGCCATATATGTTACACGTTGCTCAATAGCGGTGACAGAGTTCTCCGTGACAGACTAGGACGAAGTAAGGAAGTCTGCCCGGGAATCGAACCCGGCCTCAGATCACCTCACCACATTACACTGTTCAACGGGAGATCCAGATCGGCCAGCATCAGCTCGGGGAGATCCATCACGGGGAGATCCACAGCCAGCATCAGCGCAGCCTTACATGGTCACATAGCAATAAGAGCCATGTGTGCATGTGCGAGCCTAGCGCAGTTCCCACAGTTCCCAATGCAATGTAATGAACAGGCAAGCACTGCCAAGGCAGACAGCTTGACCAAGGCTTGAGCTTGAGCTTGAGCATTAACCCGCAGCGTGCCTATCAAACTATGTGCCTACTTCATCGACTCCTTCATATGTTTGTAAAGCTCTGCCACATCCTGCCTCAGCTCCTTCAACTCTGTCTTCACATCCTCCCTCAGTTCCCTGGACTCTGTCTTCGCATCCTTCTTATATTCCTCGAACTCTGTCTTGAGCTCGTGCATCTTCTTGTCTAGCTTCGACAGCTCCGTGGTGGTGACCCAATGACTGATGCCAACAATAGCCAAGCCCGCGGCGACTCCAGCATTGAACCGCACATGTGACACGAAGACAAGGCTGAGTTGCTGATAGTCCTGAGAACCATATGGCATGGCGCTGAAGAACCGACGCATGTTGATCATCTACAACGAGGGTGGACTCATGTTGGCATAGATTGGCATAGATTGGCGAATCATGTGCAGCGCACAAAAACATGGTCCTACCTAAAGCAATTGCAGGTGTCAGAGGAGCTAACTATGGCAACACCCAGGTGCAGAAGCAGCCACAATTCAGCAGCAATGCATGACAACTGGCAACGGCATGACTGGCTGCATGGTGACAAGCAATTACATGCTATACGTGAACTGCTGATGATGCCTGTTGCAGCTGTTGTAGCATACACGCATGTGAGTGGACAGACCTAAGGCACACCTTTCGATGAGAGAGGCTTCACGCAAGAGAAGGGGCCGGCAGTGACACAACCTCAAGATGCACACCTGTATAAGGGCGGGGGGTGCAGCCACACTAAGGGACCTGGGGACCAGAATAAGCACCTACAACCTGGCAGCAACTGCATGACATGGGCATAGGGCATGGCCAAGAAAGATGAAATTGCAGGCACTGCAGGCTGCAGGAAGAGGATGAACGAAATGGTGCAACCATGAAGGCAAGGTTGGGCAATGCATGTGTGGGGACTGGTGCATGGCATGCCGGCAGCATGCTTTACACTGTGGTACATGCTGGGTACATGCGCATGGGCAATGCTGATTGCATGTGGCATCTATGCAGGTAACATGATGTGGTGAGATGGCGCAGCCACGTACTTGCTCAACACATGAAACATGCATTTGCTCAGTTGTTTGTCTTGGTGCCCACCACCCTGTATCCTGGCCCCTCCTAACTCCACTGCAATGATCGATAACATCCTGTCAACTCACTGTGGGCTGAATGTGCCTGGTCCGAGGGGAGTGTTACTGCCGCAGGAGCGCCCAAGAACAGCAGCCACAATATCATGCGCGAAAGACACGAGCGGCATGCGCCGGTTCTATGAAGTGCGGAGCCTCACTTGCGACTGCGCAGGTCCTCGAAGTTGACGGTGGACGCTCGGCAATGCATACATAGTACGACACAGAAGCATTGAGCATGCAATAGGCATGCAATAGGTCATTTTCAGCCAGGGAGGTGTTCTCGATTGAATTGCATGCGCCACGCACTGGCATAAGACCATGTTAACACGCACCAGGTACTTGCACAGGCTAAGTGTTGTCTGGCAGCGACGTCCTGCTGGGTTTGTGGGCCGTCATGGGTTTGCTGGGTTTGCGCCAAAACTATGTGCAATCTCTTCGAAGCTCCTGGTTATGTTCATTGCTTCGAAGCTCCTGGTAATTGTGACCTGATAAGCTCCTGTAAGCCTGTTCCTGCACGGAGTGATCTTGATGGATGTTGGGCTCGCAGTAACAGCCCCCTTGTCCCTCACTAGGGCCTCTATTTGAGCCAGACCAATAGTGGCCACTAGCGATCACTAGTGGGAATGTTAGGGACCACTAGTGGCCCGACTCAAATGGTGTTAATGGGCTGTGTGGAGTATACCCAATGCACATGGACATGGTGCATGAATGCCTAACATCTACACTATTGCATGACCGCGAGGGCTATTGAGTAGAGTTGGCATGAAAAACATGCGATGATCGTAAGCTGATAGTAGCTCAACAAAGGGGGGCACATTACTGTGCCACAGCAGGCGGCTGCTACTGCTGCTGCTGCTGCTGGGTGGCTTGTCTCGCAACCGTTTGTAGCCCAGGCCAGGGTACTCCTTGCCCTTGGGTGGCAGAGCTGTCTGCTTTGGCAACCAGCACAGCTCCAGTGGGCGCCACCTGCTCTCCCCATTGCGCTGCATGTTCAGCGCTGCATTGAAGCCACCTGCCTGGCTGTGGTGTTGGCTTGGCTTTGGCAGCCTTGCCCTTGCTCCGCTCAGCTGCCTGCTCAGCCTTGGTGGGCTGGGTGGGCTCAGCTGCAAATTTGGTGCAGCCAAACCGTGGTGCAGCCAATGCCCTGCAGCCATGGGTGCCAATTAGTACAGCGTCAAAAACAGTCTTCTTCTTCAAGGCTACCACACTGGCCCACCCACCTACCCTCCACCTGCCGGCCTGCCAACCTTCATGTCTGTCTGCTTGCCTACCTGACAGCCTCCCTATGACCTGCATGCATGCCCGCTGGCCTGCCCACCAGTCAGCCTGCCCATTTGCCTTCCAGCCAGCCCACCTGCCTGCCTGCCTGCCTACATGCCTGCCCGTTCTGTTGTGCCTTGCCCACCAGCCTGGCTTGCCTGCATCGCCTACTTGCCCTGCCCACTTACTTGTCCTGCTCACCTACTTGCCCTGCCCACCTGCCCTACCCTGCCACCTGCCCAGCCCACCTGCCTGCCCACCGGCCCCGCCCTGCCCGCAGCTTCATAGGTGCCTGTGCACACGTATAGGTGGTCAGCAGGGCCCCCTCCTATCCACTTTGTGGGCTCACACAGCAGACACCGTCCAGGTGAGCTGCAACTGTTCGCTGCTACCCACTTACGTAGCCATTCTGTCCGTTGCACATCGCTTCCTAATCGTCTGCTAGCGCTGTGTGCTGTGTGATGTCTTGTCACACACCTATACCTGCGCCACCACTTCTTGCCACCTGCTGCGAGCGTGTTTTCTGCCACGCACCTATTCCATTGCCACAGCAGATGACAGCAGATGTACGCACAACTCCTGAAGGTTGTGGCTTTGGTGCTAGCCACACAGCGTGCACCATAAGCAAGAGCTCTTGTGGCTCTTCTTGTACGGGCCTTTGACCTTCTCCCAATGTAGTCAATGTTGGAGAAGGAGGACTACATTGACTATTGAGAGGGAGAAGCCTTGAGGAGGAGCATTTATGTGGGACGACTTAATGCACGAATGCCCAGGAGCCGTAACAGGGTCATAACAGGCGGGCTGCATTGTGTTTGGCGAGGCAGGTTGCGGGGACTGGTGCGCAAATGAAAAGCCCCAAGCCGCCCGGCAGGCTACCCGGCCTGTGGACGTTTCTGACGCTGAGCATGTGCCAAACACCAGGCTGCGGCTTGTAGTGGGTCGCAGCTAGTTTGCTTCGCTGTCGTATCCGGGTCCTCTGAAGATGTGTGCGTCTACATGGGCTAGCGTGTGCGCTGAGTCACGCTGATTGTAACGGCGTGCTGCTCGTCGGCTAAACTGAACGTGGTGACATGAATGGGTCCGCCAATGGTTTGCAGGGCAATTGAAGGGAGTGACCGCAGTATGTGAAGCAAAGAATAAGTTTCGGATTGCTTGCATGCAACTCTCACAAGCTGGGTTGGGTTGATTGTGATCGTCAAATTGCCGCCAAAGCTCGCAGCTGTCGCGGCAGTGATTAGGCGGTCATCCGCCGGCGGACTTACCCAAGGATGCTGCACAGCAGGACTTCAATCCGCGGGTCTACACCAGAAGCTTGCGGAGCTTTCAGCAGGCCCTCCCTGTCAGCTTCGTTTGGCACAGGTCACATTGCGGCTAAGCTTCATGCTGCAAGCAGCTGTGCCACTGTCGTTGCGAAAAGCCTGACCAAGAGAGTAGAGGACCTAGGTGTAACGGGGTCCGTGGACGGCTTGCCGCATGGGAGCGCAGGTACAAGCTGTTGGATGGCCGCATCCAATGCAATCCTACTGACTTGTATAACTCGTCATTTGGAGTACATGTCGACCATGATCTTCAACAAGCAACATACCACTCACACTGGCTAAGAAATGAAGTACGTCACATGCACGTCACATGCAAGCTAGCCGGGGCCTGCTTGTGCACTGTAGTGACCACCAAGCCCCGGCCTGCTCCCCGCACCAGCTTAAGGATGGGGCTGCCTAGCAAGGGGCGCATGGCTGAGGACACCATGCTGCTGCTGAAGGTAACACTCTGAACTGTGCAGGGCAGTCCACCGCATGCAGCAGTCTGCAGTTAATGGCATGCCGTCACGCAGTATCAGCCCTGCAGGTCACGACAAGGCAGCAGCTGCTTGGAAGCCAGTTATGAAATAAAGGCAATGAGCTGGCAAGGTGTCTGCGCTCGACAGTCGTAGTGGTCACTCCAGCAAGTCAGGCTAGCAGCTGCTGGGCATGCCAGTGTAATGCCAAGACCCCAGGGCAAACACCCACACCTGTCACATCTGTCACGCAATGCTGGCGGCTTAGTGATGAGCATGTGGCAGTTTCAGCACAGTAATGTGGGATCACAGCTGAGCAGAGGGTTTCTGCTGCTGTGCTGCTGCTCCACTGACTGCTGCTTTGCAGGAGTCGGCCTTGTCAGTCTATAAACCAAACCCGCGGCAGTATGTGGCCTCCATCCCACAGGTGACTGCCCAACCGCCCACATCCTCTTTCCCACCACCCCCCTTCCCCGCTCCCAGCCCCACCCCACCTCGCCCCATTTCGCCCCGTTCCCTGCTCAGCCTTCCAGGGCATCTCGTCCCCTGTCCTTTCCCCTACTGCCTTTGCCTTCGCTGCTGGCCTTCGCTGCTGGCTATCACCTGCCCGGCCTTGTCCTGCTGCCATCCCGTTGAATAGCCTCGACAGCTTCATCGCCCTTCCACTGCTTGCTGCTGCCCGCCCCAATGCCTGATGTATTGAGTCATTACAATGCTGTAGTGGGCTTAGGGTAGGGCTGGTGACAGGGCTGGCATCTTCCCTTGTATTGCGCTGCGCAGTGTGCTGTGATGCTGAACTCCAGTTACTGTCTTGCTCAGAGCCTGGCACAGTGACCAAGATAGGTGACACGAGTGGCAAATCTGTCGCATACTGCGGTTCCCGAGGTCTGGTTCCCGACATGGTAGGCCGTGGCGCATGGACACGCAGATCCCTGCGCTGGAGGTGTGGTTTCAGCGCGCATCCGATGTCGTTCGCAAGCTGCGGTACGGTGACATTGACCTGGGTATTGTCGGCACTGACATGTTCGCGGAGCTCGCCGACGGCGACCCAGACCTCATCGTGTGTCACGAGGCTCTCAACTTCGGTCAGTGCAAGCTGGCGCTGGGCATCCCGATGACCGGCAAGTTTGCGGACATCGAGACGCTGGACCAGCTGCGCGCCATGCCCAACTGGTCCGCGGACAGTCCGCTGCGAGTGGTGACCGGCTACCACAACATCGCGACTAACTTCTTCCGAAAAAATGGCTTTAAGCACGTCATCATGATGGGCGCTGACGGCGCGCTGGAAGCTGCCCCCGCCATGGGGTCGGCCGACATCATATTGGATCTGGTGCGCCGGAGTGACGGTGTGACGTGTTGTATGTGGGCAGCATTGCCCAGTATGCTTGGTGTCACCTACAATTGCTACGCCAGCAAAGCGTTGCTGCACCCCCCAGACTTGGCTAGTGCCACAGTCATGGTCTCTGCATGTGTGCGCTGTGCATGGGGATGCAATGCATGGTTACTTAGTCATGCAGGGACCCTGTTGCCTTGTTCTGCCTGACCTGCCTACTCCCTCAGCCCTGACCCAGCTAATCTCTGCCCTGACCTGGCTATCTTCCCCTGCCCTGACCAGCTGATATCTGACCTACCTTAAATAGTTGTTAACC
>JASKMD010000020.1:1607298-1689225 GCA_030144725.1 Haematococcus lacustris | reverse complement strand
GGGCCGTCGGACGCAGCTGACAATCTGGCACCGCGAGCTCCTTATGCACGATGAACAACGCTTCCGAATGTCTCTCGATCGTCAAGCGGCAGTGATTGAGCGACTACCAGGCTGGCAACCATGTCGAGGGGGGAGGCGGCCGGTCATACACGGGCAGCCGGCCAAGGCGGGGTGCTTGCTTTGGGCAAGGCAGCAGCATGGGTGGCTGCAGGAGCTAGCGCAAGTCTGAATGCTCCAAGGCAGATGATGAGATATGCCGCCACTGCCAGCAGCGGCAGGAGGACCACGACTGTATTAGCGAGGTTCAGTGCCCCATGTGACGTGGTCAGGTGATAAGGCCACTAGAAGAGAGACCACGACAGTTGACAATGTCAATCATATGATTTTGATGCGAGATTATTGGGGTGGGAGGCTTGATTATTTCTATGCACGAAGACGTTCTCAGTTGACAATGTGGGACATGTGGGACAGTTGACAAAGTGGGTCAACTAGAGCCCTGAGCTAAGACAGGTAGGGCAAGAAGTGGTCACGCAGCTCAGTGGGCCCAGTCACGAAGTGGTGTGCACCGGCCCTTTGAGCGTCCACAAACGCTAGGCCTGCCCCTGTTCCCCCTTTGTGCCCATGAGGGCTGTTTGCTCTGTGCGAGCGTGTGTTGTCCCAGACGGCGTGACGGTGGTACGGCGTGACGGTGGTACGGCGTGACGGTGGCCCTGCTACTGGTGCTGTAAGGCCTCTCTCTCACTCTGGTAGTGCGGTGGGCCCATAACCCACAGGTCCGATGATCGAAACATCGGTCGGAAATTTGTTCAGGAAATCTCTCCCTGAGTTCAAGCCCTGCCAGCGACAATGCATGTGAGGAGGCTGCCAGGGTGTGATGACTAGCAGCAGAGGCTCTCGGCAGCCTTGGATTGCAACAGCACATGAGGTAGAGTGAGTGGAGTGAGGAGGACAGAGGAGTGAGAGGGTGTCAGAGAGGATGGCAACAGATGACTGGGTCAGTGCCGCCACCATACCCATCCATACCCTGCCCCTGCCCCTCATCCTCACACAGCTGGCTGACACCACCCTGGACAGTAGCAACACCTTGTGTCAGCCTTCCATCAGCAGCTGGATGAGGCTCCTGCCCCCCTGTGCCCCTGCCACCACTGCACCCGCCCAGTGTGCAGCCAGCAGGGGGGTCCAGCTGCAGCTGCCAGACTCCCCTGCCACTGCCCTACCCCCTCGCTTGCCCCTGATCACCCCACGCATCACCCCACCCCCTCCCAGGACGCAGTCCCCACAACTGAACAACAGCCGGTGTTTCCCATGTGCACCTCCCCCTCCCCCTTCCCCCCCCCCTCTGCCACCTCACTCACCAACACCGTCCACCACCCACCTCCATGCCTGCTGCTGCATGTCGCGCACTGCCTCCAGGCCTCCACCCCACCCACCTGGCACAGGGCGCGAAGCTCTGCTGCTGCTGCCGCGCCCCGACAGCTGCCGCTTGCCGGCCACTGACGCCAGTCTGTGGATGGCACTCTGCCTGCGCCCCCCCCCCTCACCCTCCCCCTCCCCTGCCTCCTCCTCCCCCTCCTCCCCCTGCGCCCCTGCCCCCTCCTCTCCAGCAAAGGGTGTGCTGGGAGCCTTATGGCAGTCATCTTCATGCAACCTGGCGCCTGCATTAGTGGGAGTGGGTTGCGCATGAGATGCAAGCATGAATTGACTGCATGGTGCATGGCACCATGAGGTGGGGTAACACTGCTGCTGCTGCTGCCGCTGCTGCTGCCACTGCTGCTGCCACTGCTGCTGCTGCTACCGCTGCCGCTGCTGCTGCTGCTGCTGCTGCTGCTGCTGCCGCTGCCGCTGGTCCTGCTGCCAGTCTTACCTACAGTGTTGATCCATGCGGTCTGACCCGCCTGCTGCCGCAGCTCCCTCCGCACAGCAAACCGGACCTGGGAGTCAGAGGGGCAGCACTGCCCTTCACAGGGGGAGGGGGAGGGGGAGGGGGAGGGGGAGGGGGAGGGGGAGGGGGAGGGGGAGGGGGAGGGGGAGGGGGAGGGGGAGGGGGAGGGGGAGGGGGAGGGGGAGGGGGAGGGGGAGGGGCATACTTACTTTCATGACGAGCTGCTTGTCATCTAACCCCATAGCCTCCAGCCTCGTGCCATACAACAGTTTCTGCACACACATGCCAGGTCCAGGGTCAGGGTCAGCAATAGGGGCTGGGTGGAGAGTGTGGCTGCGCTCAGCACGTGGGGCTTTGGTTGAGGAGGGGCTGAGGGGGCCGGGCGCACACCATCTCTGACAGCGCTTGCCCCAGCAGCTGAGCATCCTCTGGCTTCAGGTGCTCTGAGGAGGTGTACACGTGGAGGCTGTCTGGGGGCCGGGCTGCACGGAGCTGTAGGAAGCGCTGGCACACCTGCAGTCAGCAGGCATCAGGGGTGGGGTGGGGTGGGGTGGGGTGGGGTGGGGTGGGGTGGGGTGGGGGTGGGGTGGGGTGGGGTGGGGTGGGGTGGGGTGGGGTGGGGTGGGGTGGGGTGGGGTGGGGTGGGGTGGGGTGGGGTGGGGTGGGGTGGGGTGGGGGTGGGGTGGGGTGGGGTGGGGTGGGGTGGGGTGGGGTGGGGTGGGGTGGGGTGGGGGTGGGGTGGGGGTGGGGTGGGGTGGGGTGGGGTGGGGTGGGGTGGGGTGGGGTGGGGTGGGGTGGGGTGGGGTGGGGTGGGGTGGGGTGGGGTGGGGTGGGGTGGGTGGGGTGGGGTGGGGTGGGGTGGGGTGGGGTGGGGTGGGGTGGGGTGGGGTGGGGTGGGGTGGGGTGGGGTGGGGTGGGGAAGGCCACCCCTTCAAGCTCTTACCTTTGAGCTGTCCCCCCTGCCTCCCCGCAGCCTCCATTACCCTCTCTCCACCCACCTCCCCCTACCCCACACGCCGCCCCTCCCCTCCCCCACCCTGCTATAGCTTGCCTGCACCACGCCCCCCTCCCAGCCTCTGGCCCTCACCACCAAGTGTGCCTGGCCTTTCAAGCAGCCATCCTCCTGCAAGCTGCCCTCACACGGAGCCAGCAGTTGCTGGAACAGGTCGGGGGGGATGGCAGCAGCATCCAGCTTGCCTGGGGCTATCAGCTGCACCCCCCTGCCGCAGGCTGCCCTGCCCCGGCCTGATTGCGGACTAGAGCCGGGCACTGACGTGTGGGGGGAGCCTGGCGGGGCAGCCCCCCTGCCCCTGCCCCTGCCCCTGCCCCTGCCCCCACCCTTGGCCCCACCCGGGCCCGACCCGGTGCTCAGCATACCCTCCTCGTCTTCCTCCTCCCCCCGGCCCCTCAGCCCCCCTGGCCCCTCTCCACGCATCCCTCCCTCCCCTTCAGCAGCTGCCTCAGCTGCCTCTGCCATGTCCTCCCCTGCTGCTGGTGCTGCAGGCCTGCCTGCCGCCACCGCCGCCGCTGCTGCTGAGCTGGGAGCCTCGCGTGCTCGTGCTGCCTGCTCGGCCTTGTTGATCTGCCGGCGGATCTGGTTGCGGATGCCGGGCATCAAGCTCTCCTGCTTCAGCCCAGCCGCCTCTAGCCGAGCACCGTACAGGAACAACTGCAGGCGGGCAGGAGCACACATTGACAGCGGGCGGTGGCTCAGGGAGTGCCTGCATGACACCTGAAGGTTCAGGTTCAGGTTCAGGTTCAGGTTCAGGATCAGGGTCAGGGTCAGGGTCAGGGTCAGGGTCAGGGTCAGGGTCAGGGTCAGGATCAGGGTCAGGGTCAGGGTCAGGGTCAGGGTCAGGGTCAGGGTCAGGGTCAGGGTCAGGGTCAGGGTCAGGGTCAGGGTCAGGGTCAGGGTCAGGGTCAGGGTCAGGCAGTACTTGCGCTCACCAGCTCTTTCAGCGCCCTCTTGGTGTTCAAGCTGTCAATCCCTTTCACATGTTCACCATCAGCATAGCGAGGTACCTGCAGACGTGAATAGCTGTACAGCTCACTGAGCTTCTGATAGTGTCACACCTATTACAAAACTCATGCCATCAAACCTAGCTTTGCCTCCCGCCACTCTGCTTTCAGGCACACACACTGTGCTTTGTCACATAACTTGTCGTTTTTCTTCGATGCAGCCATCTTCCTAGATGGCTTTCTTGCAACTAATCAAGTCTATCAGCGCATTGCGCCTGTGCACCCCGCGCTTACCTCATCTTCAGGCACGCCGGCTCGCAGCACGCCCCAGCGGCGAGCGATTAGGATTGGCGCGGCGTGCACGAGGGCCTGGTCATTGTCGAAGTCCAAGTCGGGGATGAGGCCGCGAAATGTGTCGGCGGGCGTGCCGCTTACGTCCACATCAGCCTCGACAGGCGCCTTGCTGGACAGCGCCGGGCTTGTCACCGACGTGCCAGATTTCTTCGCCTTCGTCGCGCTTGTGTGATCCGCTGTTCGAACTTTGCCGGTTTTACCGGACTTGGTTGCCCCGCGCCCCTGCCGGGGCGCGGCCCCCGGTGTTGAAGTTTCATCAACCAGGATGTCGGAGGCGGTATTCCGGCCGCTTGTCGCTCCCGGCTTCCCACCATCGCCCACGATGTCCTGCCGTGTGCCTTCTGGTTCCAACAGATGCCAGCCCTGGCTTTCGTTCCAGCCGACTGACAAGCGGATGTTCGAAACCGGCACCTCCACCTGCGCCACGGATGTTGGGGCTGAACCAATAGCAGGCTGCACTAAGACCACCTCAGGCAGCGGTGGTCAGCCAGTGCCAGATAAGGCAATGCAGATGTATGGGGCGGCCATTGCTGCACACTGCTGGCTGGCAGCTGTGTTGCCTATTCGGGCCTAGTCATGTGTCTCCTTTTCAAGTCAAAGAGGGCGTCGATAAACTGAAGACCAAATGGTGAGGCGGGCGGGCGGGCGGGCGGGCGGGCGGGCGGGCGGGCGGGCGGGCGGGCGGGCGGGCGGGCGGGGCGGCGCGGGCGGGCGGGCGGGCGGGCGGGCGGCGGGCGGGGCGGGCGGGCGGGCGGGCGGGCGGGCGGTGCGGGCGGCGCGGGCGGGCGCGGGCGGGCGGGCGGGCGGGCGGGGCGGGCGGGCGGGCGGGCGGGGGCGGGCGGGCGGCGGCGGGCGGGGCGGGGCGGGCGGGCGGGCGGGCGGGGCGGGCGGGCGGGATGGCGGGCGGGATGGCGGGCGGGATGGCGGGCGGGATGGCGGGCGGGATGGCGGGGCGGGATGGCGGGCGGGCGGGCGGGCGGGCGGGCGGCGGGCGGGCGGGCAGGCAGGCAGGCAGGCAGGCAGGCAGGCAGGCAGGCAGGCAGGCAGGCAGGCAGGCAGGCAGGCAGGCAGGCAGGCAGGCAGGCAGGCAGGCAGGCAGGCAGGCAGGCAGGCAGGCAGGCAGGCAGGCAGGCAGGCAGGCAGGCAGGCAGGCAGGCAGGCAGGCAGGCAGGCAGGCAGGCAGGCAGGCAGGCAGGCAGGCAGGCAGGCAGGCAGGCAGGCAGGCAGGCAGGCAGGCAGGCAGGCAGGCAGGCAGGCAGGCAGGCAGGCAGGCAGGCAGGCAGGCAGGCAGGCAGGCAGGCAGGCAGGCAGGCAGGCAGGCAGGCAGGCAGGCAGGCAGGCAGGCAGGCAGGCAGGCAGGCAGGCAGGCAGGCAGGCAGGCAGGCAGGCAGGCAGGCAGGCAGGCAGGCAGGCAGGCAGGCAGGCAGGCAGGCAGGCAGGCAGGCAGGCAGGCAGGCAGGCAGGCAGGCAGGGTAGGGGTAGGATCCATACAGTCTCATCCCCCTCCTAGGTGACTGACCTGTTGTCCCTCGTCGCCCTGCTGCCCAGAGCCCAGCAGCAGGCGAGCGCAGGGGCCAGGGGTCCCCTCTCCCCCACTGGCCCCTGGCTGGCTCTCCCCCTGGGGGGATATCAGGGGCGCCTGCACCACTGCTGCCCAGAAGCCCCCGTCCAGCTGCACCTCCACCAGCTGCCCTGGCTGCAGACGGCCCTGCAGCCGGCCCAGCTGCTGCCACTGCAAAGCAGCAGCCAGGCAGGGTGGAGGGAGGGGGTGGAGAGAGGGCAAGGGGGCGGGCCAGGGGTGGCACAGGGGGGACGGGCCAAGTTGTGCTAGGGTTAGGGTTGGATTGGATGGGAGGGATGGGGTGGGGTGGAGTGTGGTGCTAGGGTGGCTGTTAGGGAAGGGGGCGGGCGGGCCAGGGAGGTTTAGATCAGGTAGTAGGCTGAGGTCAGGTCCCCAGTTGGGTCTGCGCTTCATGCTGGGTCAGCCTGTGTTGTACTGTGGGGCAGGGGGGCAGGGGGGTAGCGAGTCAGGGGGGGTTTACTGGTTCAGAGTGGGTCAGAGTAGAGGCGGTCAACAGGGTGGTGTGCCCCTCATGCAGGACAATCTATAGATTCGATTGTATGTATTTCCATGCATGGCCCGGATAGAACGGGGTATGGGGACTGCTACTTGTCCCTGCCTTTGTGATGCAGCTGGCCACAAGCCCTGCTGAACACTACTGCACCTCCTTGCGCGAGCAGCCCAAATGCCTGGCCAGTTTAGGCAACTCTTAGAGCCTACTAGGCAAGGGTACTTAGGCAACTGTCAAAGCCTAGCAGGAGGCCAAAGATCCAGGGTTACCAGGCCTTGGATCTTCAACACCCTGCGCCGCCCCGCCCCGCCCCGCCCCGCCCCGCCCCGCCCCGCCCCGCCCCCGCCCCGCCCCGCCCCGCCCCGCCCCGCCCCGCCCCGCCCCGCCCCGCCCCGCCCCGCCCCGCCCCGCCCCGCCCCGCCCCGCCCCCGCCCCGCCCCGCCCCGCCCCGCCCCGCCCCGCCCCGCCCCGCCCCGCCCCGCCCCGCCCCGCCCCGCCCCGCCCCGCCCCGCCCCGCCCCGCCCCGCCCCGCCCCGCCCCGCCCCGCCCCGCCCCGCCCCGCCCCGCCCGCCCCGCCCCGCCCCGCCCCGCCCCGCCCCGCCCCGCCCCGCCCCGCCCCGCCCCGCCCCGCCCCGCCCCGCCCCGCCCCGCCCCGCCCCGCCCCGCCCCGCCCCGCCCCGCCCCGCCCCGCCCCCGCCCCGCCCCGCCCCGCCCCGCCCCGCCCCGCCCCGCCCCGCCCCGCCCTCTGTACTGCCCTGTCCTGACGCACCTGAGGAGGGGGGGCAGGCCGCAGCTGGTGTCCCTCGCCCCAGTGCTTGACGTGTTGCCCGGGCAGACGCTCCATTGCGGCTGCACAGTCCGGTCGTCAAACCCAAACGTGACCTTGACCCCAACACAAACAGAGTCAGCCAAACACTGCCTCATAAAATGACAGGACCTGCTGCTTCTTTTCGTCTGGGGTGTATGGGTATCCTGTATGGGGGTCCTGCATGCTGCTGCCGCTGCCGCTGCCTGCGCTGCCGCCGCTGCTGCCGCCGCCGCTGCCGCCGCTGCTGCTGCTGCTGCTGCTGCTGCTGCTGCTGCTGCCGCCGCTGCCGCCGCTGCTGCCGCTGCCGCCGCTGCCGCCGCTGCCGCTGCTGCTGCTGCTGCCGCTGCTGCCGCTGCTGCCGGCGCTGCTGCCGCTGCCGCCGCTGCCGCCGCTGCTGCTGCTGCCGCCGCTGCCGCCGCTGCCTGCTGCGCGCTGCGCCGCTGCCGCCGCTGCCGCCGCTGCCGCCGCTGCTGCTGCGCTGCCGCCGCTGCCGCCGCTGCCGCCGCTGCTGCCGCTGCTGCCGCTGCTGCCGCTGGGTCAATGGGTACCCTGAGGTCCTTGAGGAGGTGCTAACAGTCATACCTGGTCACCAGCTGCTAGCCACCTCATCCCACAGCAGTGATGTTGAGGAGGGTGCATGCTTTGCCAGGCAGCTGTGCTGTTTGACTTCATTGCCGCCCCTCACACCCCGCACACAGCTCCCAGCACAGCCCCCAGCAGCACCCAGCACAGCCAAGCAGCCAGAGTGCAGCTGCCGATGGCGCGAGGCCGACTGGCTCTGTGGCCAGTGCCCTACAGACTGGGCCTGTGGCCAGTGCCATGTGTTGATGGTGAAGATGGTGGTGATGGCAACGATGGTGGTGATGGTGATTAGGGTGCTAGGTTAGGGTGCGGGGCCGACTGGCTCTGTGGCTTGAGGACTGAGGGCGAATGGCCCGTGGCGAGTGCCATGTGGTGATGGTGGTGACGGTGATGATGGTGATGAGAATGATGATGGTGCCATGTGGTGATGGTGACGATGGTGGTGATGGTGGTGATGAGTGGGTGCTCAGGGTGACACCTGCACCAGGCTGGCATCTGATGCTGGCCCCCAGTATCACCCCACACCCAGTTGCACCCAGCACAGCCATGCAGCCATGAGCCAGGGCCCAGGGTGGCTTGTGTGTGCCCTCTACGGAGCAAAACTGCTGAAGACGACACTGGACAGCACAGCTGATGCTGGAACTAGAGACCACCGCGAGGAGGCTACATGAGGCGCTGCAGCCTGCTGTAGCCACGAGCCCTGCGCCTAGAAGCCTAGAAGCCTAGAGATGGTGGTGGGGTGCTCAGGGTGCTCTGTGTGTGCCTCTGAGAGGCAACTGCAAAGGGCTAGCATCTAATGCTGGTACTGGAGAATACCAGAAGGCGCGGACATACGTTGTATTGCAGCCTGCCAGCCCTGAACTCAGGAACCCAGTGGTCGTGGCTACAGGAGTGGTAGTGGTAGTGACTACAGGAGTGGTCGTGGCTACAGCACTGCATGATGGCGTGACAGCCTCTACCCACCAGCAGCCTCTACC
The DNA here is from genome assembly GCA_030144725.1 of Haematococcus lacustris. Lineage (NCBI taxonomy): Eukaryota > Viridiplantae > Chlorophyta > Chlorophyceae > Chlamydomonadales > Haematococcaceae > Haematococcus > Haematococcus lacustris. The sequence continues at coordinate 1,680,591 of JASKMD010000020.1, read as the reverse complement.
CACCACCAGCCTATACCCACCAGCCTCTACCCCCTTCCCAACCCTACTACCCCCTTCCTCGCCACCGCCCTCCATCCCCTCCTTCCAATCTCACTCTCTCACCCTGCTCCGCCCCTTTGAGAGGGAACCACTCCCTCAGCAGCGCGTCACTCTCCTCACTCTCATGCAGCTCAAGGTACTCCACCAGGGCCCAGGCCCCTAGGCGCTCCGCCACTCGGCCCTGGAACCTACACCACACCAACAAGACTGTGAAGACCCCAGCAGCAGCAGCAGCAGCAGCAGCAGCAGCAGCAGCAGCAGCAGCAGCAGCAGCAGCAGCAGCAATAGCAGCAGCAGCAGCCTCTGGCCAAGGCAACAGCAGCAGCAGCAGCAGCAGCAGCAGCCGTGGTCAGGCCTGGCATTGTTTGTCCTCTCCCTTTCCTTTCCCTCCCCTCCTCCCCCCCTCCTATCCTCCCCCCCTCCCCTCCATCCCCTCCCCACTTGACCCTGACCCTCCCTCAACACACTCCTCATTCCCCTCCTGACCTGCATGTCTCCTGCCACCCCACCCCCTCCCCCAAGGCCACCTTGCCCAGCTCACCAGCAGCCCCTCAGGCCCGCCTCATCGAGCAGCAGCTCCACTGCGCAGCCCACAGCCAGGCCGCCCGCACCCTCCCCCTCACCACTGCCCTCCTTGGAGCCACCACACCCCACACCCATCAGGGTCATGGACTCTGAGGACCCAACATTCACAACTCCATCCCTCAACGCCCTCAACCCTGAGCCACCTGCCCCTGAGGCCCCTGAGCCACCTGCATCCGCTGCCCCTGACCCTGCTGCCCCTGCCCCTGACCCTGACCCCGGCTTTGCTGCGGCCGGCTCTCGACCCGCCCCTTTCTTGCCAGACTGTTCACTGAGCCGTGACCGCTTTGCCGGGGGCTGTGCCGCACCATTAGCCTGACCCCTGCCTCGCCCCCCTCGGGCCGCCCCGGCCCCCCGCCCTCTGCCCCCTGACCCTGCCCCCTGGACCTGGCCCTCTGTTGCAGCCCCTGCCGGCACTGCTGATGGTGGCAGGGGTGAAGGGGAGCTGACTGCACCGGCTGGGGAGCCTTGCGGGGAGGGCAGCCGGGGCCCTGGACCCCCCTCAGCGGCCTCTGCAGCCAGCGCTAACAGAGCCATGCCTGGAGGCGGCCCGGACGCTGCTTCACCCCGCCCCCTGCCCCGCCCCCTGCCCCTCCCCCTCCCCCTGCCGCCCCCAGCATTTGCCTCCTCCATGTTGCCAGGGCTCTTTACAGCGTCAGCAGCCCCTGCCCGGCCCCTGCCCTGGGCTGCCCCCCTCCCCCTGCCCCTGGCCGCTGCACTGATGCCATTGCTTCCAGCAGTGGGCGACGCTGGTGTGGCACACGCCCCCTGCCCGCCCTGCTCCCGTGCAGCTGAGCTACCTGATGCCCGCGCCCCCTTTGAGGATACACCAGGGGCAGGGCCTGCGCCTGGCGCCCTGCTGCTGCTGCCTCCTCCTCTGCTCCCACCCGCTTCATCCTCCCCTTCCTTCTTCCCCTCCCCCTCCCCCTCCTCCTCCTCCTCCTCCTCTATGCCTAGCAGGCGCCTCTTGACTCCGCCACCTCCTCTTAGCCGCAGCACACCCTCCGTCCCAGCCCCTGCCACGGTCGACCTGCCCTCTCTGCAAACCTCTAGCTGCTGAGCCTCCCCTGAGGAGCCAGTGCTGGGGTGGTGGGTGAGGGGCAGGCAGGGGTCAGGCCCAGCGCCTCCCTCTGGGCACCTGCCTAGGGCCAAGTCCTTGGCCTCCTGCAGCCAGGCCACAGGTGCCAAGGAAGGGTTAGGAAGGAAGGAAGGAAGGAAGGGCCTATACCTTGGTTATGGTTGAAACAAAGGCTGGGGTGCAGGACATGGAGTGCAGGCATGTAAGCACAGCAGTTCATGGGGGTTGGTGCAACAGGGGGGAGCTGCAGCAAGTCTGGTCGCTCTGAATTCCGATAAGTTGGTAGCTGGGGTGGTTCAGAGGCACAGCTGACAGCATAGACTTTCAGAGGTGCTGGGTTCAACACCCACTGGAGGCATCAATTGCAAGTATTACTCCCAGCGCAAGTCAGGACAGGTCTGCCAAAATCTGAAACACAGAGCTGAATCTGCCACTGTATGGCGCGGAGGGGCAACCACACCTGCCACGCAGAGCCCTTGGCCACGTCTCTGAGGGCAGCTCCCAAATCTGCTACCTGCTCCCAGTCCGGCGTCAGGTGCTTGGAAGGCGCAGCAAACAGGTAGGCCTACGGTATGCCAGGGTGATGCTGTATAATGTTTGGAGAGATAATGGTGTGCATGGCTGGGTATTGTGAGAGGAGGTTTGGGCAGCTGATGATGGGTGGAGCTGGTTATGAGGCACTTGCCTGGCCATCTGTGGTCACAGTGGCTAGGAGGCAGCCTCCTTGAAGTGCACAGCCTGCTGGAGACCAAGACAAGGCCCTCACGCTGGTCCTGCTGCCCTGCTGCATCGTCTCGCTAGACTTGCACTCCATGGCAACTGCCCAGATGAGCTGAGCACTGCGCTCAGCATCCTCCGGGACGCCTTCAACGCCGAATGTCGCGGCTGGAGGCAGTGCGCCGGCAGCAGCCACTGCCCGCGGTCCGTCCAGGTGGCCGGGGTTCACAACAACAACCGTAGGGCCAGCTGCCACTGCAATGTGGTTATCCTGTGACCATTGCACCGCATTGTGGCAGGCTGGCGAGTTGTAAAGCCAATATAGGTCATGCATTGATAATACAATGTGCTCAGCGCTGTTTCAGACGTGAGTTAAGGTGAACGCACGCGTGCGCCGACATCGATGCCTTGTACTAACCATTTTGTAGCCATTTTGTGACTGACATGAACAGTTGGTTTGATGACGGTTGCTCTCAGGTTTAGTGCAGCTCGCGGGACCAAGCCTTCCATTCCCCGCCTTGCTCGTTGCCACGTAGCATCGGCTGGTTATTGCCGCAAGACTCTACTCATAAGGTGACTCAGATAAGGGCTGACGGTCGAGAAGTCGCTCGAAGTCGCTCCTCAGGAACACAACCTTAGACGCAGTGTACGTGAGGGCGTTCAGGACAAAGATGCAGCCGGCACATTGACAGCTGACTGAACTGCGACCTAGCGTGCCTGTGGAATTTGAGTCTGAATTCAGTGGCCTCGCTCGCTGCACCTTGCTCAAGAAGGCCTCGCCAACATAGTGGTCCTCACTACCTACTTACTACCTACTCACTACCTCACTCACTACTTAATTGTTTATCATGGTGATCCTCACTACCGCTTTTGCAGAGCTATCCAAGCCAATACCTGAAGAATGCGTGAGGCCATCTCAATCCACTTGGGCCAAGCCGGTGTACAGGTGGGGCCTCGCGCTACATATTGACACACGCACCACCCCGCCCTTCACCTACTCTGCACGACATGCTTAGTCTGCACAGCGACCACGATCTGCGGGTTTTGAATGATCTTGCCTTGCCTTTGCATTGACCATACTGCTGTCGACCCACTCATCGACCATGGTACCTGCTCTGCGCTCTGCAGGTCGGCAATGCCTGCTGGGAGCTTTACTGCTTGGAGCACGGCATCCAGCCTGATGGTCAGATGCCCAGTGACAAGACCATTGGCGGTGGCGATGATGCCTTCAACACCTTCTTCAGTGAGACTGGTGCTGGCAAGCACGTGCCCCGTGCCATCTTCCTGGACCTGGAGCCCACTGTGGTGGATGAGGTCCGCACCGGTACCTACCGCCAGCTGTTCCACCCTGAGCAGCTGATCTCCGGCAAGGAGGACGCTGCCAACAACTTTGCTCGCGGTCACTACACCATTGGCAAGGAAATCGTGGACCTGGCCCTGGACCGCATCCGCAAGCTGGCTGACAACTGCACAGGCCTGCAGGGCTTCCTGGTGTTCAATGCTGTGGGTGGTGGTACCGGCTCTGGCCTTGGCTCCCTGCTGCTGGAGCGGCTGAGTGTGGACTACGGGAAGAAGTCCAAGCTGGGCTTCACCATCTACCCCTCCCCCCAGGTCAGTGCTGACCCCTACCATTTACGCAGCACCACCCTACCATGGTTCCTTGCACCAGAGTATAAATCCTGTTCATTGTTCGGGGCCACCAAGCTTGCCTGCTCGCCTGCTTGCCTCAGGTGTCCAACGCCGTGGTGGAGCCCTACAACTCCGTGCTGTCCACCCACTCCCTGCTGGAACACACTGACGTGGCCATCATGCTGGACAATGAGGCCATCTATGACATCTGCCGCCGCTCCCTGGACATTGAGCGCCCCACCTACACCAACCTGAACCGCCTGATCGCCCAGGTCATCTCCTCCTTGACTGCCTCCCTGCGCTTTGATGGCGCCCTGAACGTGGACATCACTGAGTTCCAGACCAACCTGGTGCCTTACCCCCGCATCCACTTTGTGCTGTCTTCCTACGCCCCCATCATCAGCGCTGAGAAGGCCTACCACGAGCAGCTGTCCGTGGCTGAGATCACCAACGCAGTGTTTGAGCCTGCCAGCATGATGGTCAAGTGCGACCCCCGCCACGGCAAGTACATGGTGAGTGGCTGGGCTCCTGGCTGGCAGGAGGTAACCCTTACACATGTGTGCACCCAGCAGCAGGCTGACTGTTCTGTTATGTTCCCAACGACAGCCTGCAACCAAAGAGGTGCCTGGTGGTGTGCACTGCAGGCCTGCTGCATGATGTACCGTGGCGACGTGGTGCCCAAGGATGTGAATGCTGCCGTTGCCACCATTAAGACCAAGCGCACCATCCAGTTTGTGGACTGGTGCCCCACTGGCTTCAAGTGTGGCATCAACTACCAGCCCCCCACCGTGGTGCCTGGTGGCGACTTGGCCAAGGTGCAGCGCGCCGTGTGCATGATCTCCAACTCTACCGCCATCGGCGAGGTGTTCTCCCGCCTGGACCACAAGTTCGACCTGATGTATGCCAAGCGTGCCTTTGTGCACTGGTATGTGGGCGAGGGCATGGAGGAGGGCGAGTTCTCTGAGGCCCGTGAGGACCTGGCGGCCCTGGAGAAGGACTTTGAGGAGGTCGGCGCCGAGTCTGCTGAGGGCGCCGGAGAGGGCGAGGGCGAGGGTGAGTCAAGGGCGAGGCTGGCACCTATGTAGCCTGTCATCCATGCACTGCTGCAACATGCCTGTCATGTGTATGCACCATGCTCCTGTCTGCATCTGTTTTGCTAGTGCTGACGCATGTGTGATCCTTCGCTTGCCGCGCAGAGTACTAAACATGACGCTCAGGCCCACAGCTGGGGGAGCTATATAAGACAGCCGTGGCAAGCTGAACATGAATCTGAACGCAAGCATCTGTATCCTAGCCTGCAGTGAGGCTGTCTAATCAGTGTTTTGGTGGAGGAGGTGCTAGTTCTGTGCTGGTGCTGAATTGCTGAAACATTGGCAACTTTGTAACGACCAAGTTAGATCGTCCTCAGTGTGCTCGCGCTACTACTTTAGCCTCGTTATCGTTCTTACGAAGTGAACACTGCTTCGATGGAGCTCTATTGTGGGCCGCACCGCTGGGTATGGGGTAGTCTGGCACTGTATCTGGGTCAGATGTATTACCCCCTGTCCTGCCCCATCCCCACAACCAGCCCACTGTGCAATCAGCATCTGATATCTGGGGTGGAAAGCGGCGGGCTTTTGTGCCGGCAGGAGGGGGCTCATGATTCTAGGCTGCAGCCCCGGTGCCACAAACACAGCATACGTGTGTGGCCACCGATTAGCGCAACCCAAATAACAGCATCAGGTACGTCTGTCACAGCAAGCTCACCTATGCCAATGCATCAGCGCGACCAAGCAGCTGACATTGAGGTAGCAGTGCAAGCTCAAGCCACAGCTGTCAAATGACAGTTCCCATGGTGGCAATTGACAGGGTTACAGTCAGGAGTCCCCAACATGGGGTTGGTAATCTTCATGCAAATACTCGCTACAAAGTGCACAGATTTCGGTAGCGTTTGTTGCATTGGCACCTGCGAATTACTCCGCATCTACTGGCAAGCGGCGCGTTAATCCTTGCATCAGAGTCCGTGCCGGCGCAAGCGAGCACGGACACACCTCAGCTGCTCACAACCGATTGCTATAGTGGTATGTAACGGCATCAGTGATGGAGCTGCGCCTCCTATCGAGCCAGAAGTACAATCTAAATCCAGCCCGTGATGACTGGACATTGCATCAAACGCGCAGGGTTATGTGGGAGGTGCGTTCCTCTCTCACGCCAGTCACACAGAAAAGTACCCCCTTGCACAAATCGGCATGTTGTAAGCTGACCACTGTGACTTTTCAGAATATCGAGTCCTTAAACTGTTCGTAACTCTACGACACAGCTGCTGGAAAAGAAAGCACGGCAGTTCATCAATCAGCTACTCAAGCATGGGACGGGCATGTTCATGGAGCTGCCAGCTCTGCTTGAGCTCATGTCCATGCGTACCCACATCGATGCCATTGACGGCGTGGACGTGCTTGACTGCCCCTGACCTGCCCCCCCCTCCTGCTGCACCCCCCTGGCAGCAGCAGGCAGCTGGTGCTGGTGCTGCCCCTGGGCTGCCCACCCCTCCAGCTGAGCAGCAGGGGTCAGGGGTCAGGGCGGAGCTGGACACCAGCTCGACACGCAAGCGGAGGGCGGGCGGGAGGGACCGGACCCAACAAGTCGAGCAAGGTGACGTAGCAATGGCCTACACACCTTGTGTGGCCTCACAGAGTGGCCAGGTAGTAGGTACTACTCACGAAGCGGTCAAGCAATGCAGCAGCGTTGTATACTTCCGAGCATGGGTGGAGGGGCGTCGTTACATCGGTTTGGCGTGCCATGTGCATTGTTTTGACTGCGGCGACTGTCCCTGACTGTTTGCAGAGGCTACTGGGCCACGTCGGTCGCGGCGGTCGGTCGCGGCGAGGCCCGCATGAGCAAAACTGGCATGCATTTGAATGTCAAGATTTGAGCCGCCTTAGCACTCAGCACACTGCACAATATTTAATGTTACAAGCTGCACCGCATAGCTGACAGAGTCCTCTATCCAGGGATGTGCGAATCATAAATAGAAACCACGTGGCTGAGACGCGGCGTCGTTTTGATTACCAGGGGTCGGTTTCCGATCATTTCCAGCCATTTTTTGAAAGTTGGGGTCGCCTGAGTTACAGCCCAGGTTACATACCCTGCCATGCAGCTGTGTTGCATGGGAGTTCCGTTGGGCCCATGTGGGCTGAGATGTGGGCCACCCCATAAGTCCAGACGGTATGGTGGCAAGCAGCGGGTGGTGGCGCGGTTCTGTGCAAAGGTTTGTTGGCAGCCTTAATAGCACATACTTCCATACGACGGACTTACATTCCTCAACAAGTTCCTGTGTGATGACAAATAACATGCAGCTTATAAACACACAGTTACCCACACAGTTGCAATACCCCATCTGGTTGGGAAAGCACAACACAGCTAATTACATAAGCGAACAAACAATGAAGACATGCGCACTGCCCTGCTCATATACGTCGCCATCTCTGACCCCAGCATGAGCTGGTGTAGTCGTGAACATACAACACCTTTGCACAACGCATCCTTCAACACCCCTAACAGCATCTGCAACCGGAGTTGGCCGGAGCTTATTGTTTTAATTGCATTGTTTGCCATGCGAAACATCGCTGAACCCAGCCTCTTCGACGTCAATTCCAGTCCGACCCCCAATCCACCGTCTGCGCAGCTCGATGTCCTTGTTAATCAAACAGACCACCGTCCGCGATGTCCATGTGGCGACGAGGGGCAAAGGGTGTGAGGCAAAAGCTTATGCACTGGCACCATGCTAATCAGGTCGTGCTGCCGCTGCCAAAGACAAGCTCATGCATGCAATGTATCCCCTCTAAACCTACCAGCATGTATTATATTTTCTACTTTTTACACTGCATACAGCCTCTAGCCTGGTGTGGCTGCAGGGAATTGAACCCCCTATCTAGGGCAGCCCTTGGGGTTAGGGACTCACCGATCAGCATGCCGCCTGCCAGACCTCCCAGCAAGCCCATGCCCACAGCTGCCCCTGTGCCCATACCCCTGCCGGGGGGGCGCTGCTGCTGCATCCCGTGGTGAGAGGGGTGGTGGGCGTGAGGGGGGTGGCCTGCATGGAGGGCATCAGGCAGGCAGGCAGGCAGCTTGGTGGGCGGCAGGCAGGCAGGCAGGCAGGCAGGCAGGCAAGCAGGCAGGCAGGCAGGCAGGCAGGCAGGCAGGCAGGCAGGCAGGCAGGCAGGCAGGCAGGCAGGCAGGCAGGCAGGCAGGCAGGCAGGCAGGCAGGCAGGCAGGCAGGCAGGCAGGCAGGCAGGCAGGCAGGCAGGCAGGCAGGCAGGCAGGCAGGCAGGCAGGCAGGCAGGCAGGCAGGCGAAAGTGGCATGCATGCACAAGGCTTGCTAAGCACTGCCCTGCCCTACACAACATGTTGCACAGGCCCGCTTTGCCCTGGGGTCCCCCCAGCCCCCAGCCACCCTACCTGAAGGTTGGGGGTAGCCTTGGGGGGGGTAGCCCTGAGGGGGGTAACCTTGAGGGGGGTAACCTTGGGAAGGGTAGCCCTGTGGAGGGTAGCCTGAGGGTGGGTAGCCTGAGGGGGGGTAGCCTGCAGGGGGGTAGCCTTGTGGAGGGTAGCCTTGAGGCGGGTAGCCAGACGTGGGGTAGCCTACGGCCAGGCAAACGCCAGTCCAGCCTTGCTGCTGCTGCTGCCGTCATCACCCCTCACCCCTGCCACCTGCCTGCTGCCATCGCCCATGCCACTGCTGGGCGACTCACCAGGTGCAGGGGTGCCGTAGGCCTGGGTCCCAGGCTTCCCACTCTGGCCCGCCCCGGCATCACACTGGGCCTGGGGGTAGCCAGCCGGTGCAGGGGGATAGGATGCTGGAGGGTAGTCAGCAGGGGCTGGGGGGGCTGGGGGAGCTGCAAAGCTGGCTTGGCCGTGGTAGCTGGGTGCGCCAGCGTAGGCAGGGGCAGCGTCCGGCTTGCATGACCCCGCGGCCACGTTTGGCTCAAAGTGCAATTCCTGGACACAGGGCAGGGCAGGGCAGGGCAGGGCAGGGCAGGGCAGGGCCAGGGCCACTCGACCTGGGTGTCAGGGGCTGCAGTGCAGGTTGCAGCCAGCACTCCCGTCAGGCCAGGCGGCTGCAGGCCCACATCACAGTTCTGCACACAACTGCATGTGCCAGGAGCTGGGGGCATGGGATGCCAGCGTTCAGCGGGCCTAAGCCATGGCAGCCTGGGGCTGAGGCTGGCTTGCAGCACCGCTGCCTGGTCACTGCCCTGAGATATGGCGATGGAACATCAGCCCTGCAGTTTTTGGTTCCACACCCTGTGCTGCCTGTGCATCCTTCTCTGCTACAGGCACTTTGCAAGGTGATGACCCTGTGCTGCCTGTGCATCCTAATTCTTCCCATCTAATACAGCTCTACATGAAACAATATAAATGCTGAGAGTTCAATTTGTTGCAGCTGCTTTTCTCATAGTTTTAGCCTGCTTTGCCTTGTGGGTAGTTGTGAACAGAACTGCTTTGCCTGGTTGGCCTTGATGTGAGAGGCGGGTGGGAGGCAGGTGGAGGTGCTGCTGCAGGGTGTGGGCCCTGGCCTCACCAAGGAGAGGAAGCCGTGGGGCTTGCCCGAGTGGCTGAGCACTGGGGCTTGTAGGTTCATGTTGCGGCGCACACGCACATCAGACAGGCTCACGCTGACCTTGCCGATGAAGTCGTCGGACAGCATGTCCTGTAAGGAGGGGCATACGTGTGAGTGTAGGAGGGGTGTGTGCGGTCCTCAGGTTAGTCATGTTTGCTACCAGGTCATCACACATGAGTGTCTTCACACATGGTCACACTGAGTGACTACCTGCTGCATCAAGGCCGCCGGCCCCACCCTAGCATAGCATAGCCTAGGGTGTGGGAGCTGTCTGGATCACCCTCATGCACAGCGCCGCATGCAGTGGCAGTCGGAGCTCACCTCGTCCATGACCTCGATGTTCAACGTGTTGTCATTGACCTGCGCCAAAGCCAAGCAGACAAACGTGCAGGGCTGAATGGCTGCTTACACTGCTTACACCATCAGCTGATCTACTGCTTGTCCGCCGTACTCCTCTATGGCTTGAAGACTTCCTATCACACAATGCAAGGCTAGGTGCACAACCAGGGGTCTGCTCAAGAGCCTACAGCAGGCATGCAGCTACTTATCCATGCGGCTGAATAAGGCAGGCAGCACAGCCCTTGCCACCTACCAAGTTGAAATGGAACGTTTCATTCCACACCGGGCTCTTCCCCCCTCTCTGGTGTGTCTTGGACCGGAGGAGCTGGTTGCCTACTCGCAGCTTGCAGTATGGGTCTTGCTGCACGGTTGCAAATAAGCAGACATTGAAGGTCAGCAGCAGCGCCCTGGCAGGGCGTGGCCTAGCCTAAAAGTGTCGCCTGTTGTCATGCAGAAGCTGCGTGGTAGCTGTCAGATGGGCGCGGCGTGGGACGTGCGCTGTGTGTGCAGTGGTCTCTTCAAGCAACCCGACTATGCGAGCCCTCGGCTGGAAACATAATCACCAAAGCGCACCTTGCCGAACAGATCTTTATCCCGCAGGTCCTTGGCGTAAAGCAGTGTCACCTTCAAGACGCCCGCTTCGAGAGTCATTTTGTAAAAGGCAAGAACACGGGGGTAACGGGTTCGCAAGCTTTGCTGGGCCAATTTAATGTCCGCGCCCGAGCTGGGCGTGCTAAGTTTTGCCTTGTGTCACACGTCAGGGGCACGGTTAGGAAAGGGTGCATGGCAAAATAAGCATGACGCCATTACCTGCTCAGGCGTCCCCAAGTCCCTGAAAGCTACACCTGGTACCAGATAGCTTACATTTCCGCAGCCAGATGGGCATAACCACGATGATCAATGCTTTGTAAAGACACGACTTAAGCTAAAGTTCGGCAAGCGCAGCTACTTCGTTTCCACCCTTCCCCGCAAGCCATCGCAGTATATGCCCGAAGACTATTCACAGCGGCGAGACGGATATCCTTGGGACGGTGAGCCACATTTCTTTGGGCCCAGGACTGTTTGCCAGTTGACTGCCCTGGACTGTTTGCTAGTGGAGCACAAATGCAATGTCCGACCAACACCCAGCGCGATGCCTGCTAGGCGTGCAGGGCGCTTAGACGGGGTAATTGAAAACATCATCTTATACGGTCGTCGACAAATCCATCACCCGGGGTCGGCGCACACGGGACCCCCTCTCCCCCTTCCTCCGTCATGTAGACCTGGTGAGTTCATAGCAGCAGCATGTAGCAAGCAACCATGCCCGCCCACAGCACCCATCCGTGCAGTCCTGAGCCCTTCCCCTCGCCCCCTCTCCAAGCCTTGGCTTGCCCTTGATGTGAGATTCCAGTGCCCAGCAGCACGGGCAGGCCATGCTGAGGTTCAGCCATGCTGCACACGGGACCCCGTTGACTGTAAGCTGCCACATGACCTCCTTCGTGAGGGAGGGGCAAGTGGGGGGGTTGAAGGGCGTGAAGGGGAGGTGTAAAGCCCTTTTTCTTATGATTATTAAGCTATACTGTTTCAGCAAATCTTAGAAGTCATCAACAGCTGCTTTCTTCCGACTAGCACAGTGGTAGTGCGGTGGGCCCATAACCCACAGGTCCGATGATCGAAACATCGGTCGGAAAGCTACTTTTTTCAAATTTGTTGCCTATTGGCTTGCGTCCTTACAGTATTATTATTATTGTTTGGGTCATCCTGTTCACGAGGCTGTCACTTGATAATATCCACTGAACATGTCTCTCTCGAACCTTAGGCAGGGCACTTCATTGTGCCGGTGTACCATGACCAGGAAGGTCAGTCGGTTTGCATTGGCTTTAGTGTCAAGAAAGGGGCATTGGGAGCAGACTCATCATGAGATGAGGACGTGCAGGGGATGCTCACCCTATGTCCACATAGTGCTCCATTTCCTCTTGTACTTCTATTGCAAAAGGACATGGCCTCACCTAGGGCAACAGGTAACTAAGGATGGCCTGCATCCATACTGCGGTGGCCTGCCCACAGTCTCCTGGTGCAGCTATGCTTCGGTGCAGCAATTGAGCCTCAGCGGTGCAGCTACCTGCAGATGCTTACCCTCTTGTCCCTCACTAGGGCCTCCATTTGAGCCGGATCAAAAGTACCTACTAGCAGCCACTAGCAGCCACTAGCAGCCACTAACTAGATCCGACTCAAGCAGTGTTATTGGGCTGTGTGGAGTAAACCCAGTGCACATGGCACATGAGCCCGCCTACCACCTACAATATTGCCTGACCCGAGGGCTATGATGTAGAGTTGGCATGACAAAACATGCACTAATGTAAGCTGATGACAGCTCAACAAAGGGGGCACACATTACTGTGCCTCAGCAGGCTGCTGCTGCTGGGCCTTGGGTGGCATGTCTCGCAGCCGCTTGTACCCCAGGCCAGGGTACTCCTTGCCCTTGGCTGGCAGAGCTCCCTGGTCTGGCCAGTAGCACAGCTCCAGCGGGCGCCACCTGCTATCCCCAATGCGCTGCATGTTCAGCGCTGCATTGCAGTCCCTGTCCAGCCACCTGCCTGGCTGTAGTGCTGGCTTGGCTTTGGCAGCCTTGCCCTTGCCCTTGCCCTTAGTGGGCTCAGCTGCCGGCTTGCTGCGCTTGGCTGGAGGGGGAGTGCTGGGCCCTGGCTCTGAGGCTGCTGGCTGTGGCTGCCTGGCTGGGATCAAAAGCCAATCAAAAGTTGGAGAGCCATGCAGTAACACATAGCCTTAAGCAGCCTTGCTGGGTCAAGAGCTAAACCCCTGCAAATAGCCACTTACGATTAACAGGCCTGCCTAGGTGATGTGTTGTTGAGGGGATTCCGGGCTAGTGCCACCTCACCAAGGCTGGGTGTGCTGCTGCTCCTGGGTGACTGTCGCGGTTGCAACTGCGCTGCTCCTGCCCTTGAGCCCTGCTTAGGCCGCTGCTGGTGCATGCATTATTGCTTCCAGTAGGCCGTGGGTACGGTAAGTGTGGGGGCTGGGTATGTTCACCCACACCCACACCCACACCCACACCCACACCCACACCCACACCCACACCCACACCCACACCCACACCCACACCCACACCCACACCCACACCCACACCCACACCCACACCCACACCCACACCCACCCAAACAGCATACAAAATGAAAGAAAGCAGCTGCTGCTGTTGCTCTTTGGTAAGGGGTGGTTGGGGCTCCAAGGCTATGTTGCAGGCCTGCTGCAAGGTGGTGGTGGAGAGGTGCAATAGCCGCAAGGCGACAAAAGCCAGGCATGGTGATGCTTCTGGATGAGTTCCACACCACCCGCCTCAGCTCACCAGTTAATGGGCAGCCGCGGTGTGAGGAACAGCTAAACCATCGGGCCTGCGGGCGGGACACCCTCAGCAGATCAGGTGCACCATCGGCTGCTCCGTCCAGCATTGAGCCAGCAACGTAACCAGCAAGTCTGGGGCTTGTTGTTGTTCCCGTTAGTAACCAAAGGAGGCAAAAGGCACAGGCCTGGCCAAGGGCAACGCCGCCAAACCCACATCCCCAGCGCCGCAGCCAGGCTGGTGGGTAGACAAGGATTGCAATGCAGCATTGGACTGCAGCGCACTTGGGAGAGCAAGTGGCGCTCGCTGTAACTGTGTATAGGGCCGGACCTGCTGCAAAGGAGTAGCAACAGCTGGGGTACTAGCAGCTGCGAGGCCTCCCACCCAAGGCCAACAATACAAGCGTCAGCAGCAGGCTATGGCACAGTAATGTGTGCCCCGGAGCTCTTTTCAACTGTTATCAGCTTACAAATCAGCTATGCTACAGCTAGCTACATCTGAGCTGAAGCCTTGTCACAGGGGTCGAGCACTAGTGTATGTATGTACACTATGTATGTGTGGGGGCTTACTATGTGTGGGGGTGTGTGTGGGGGCTTACTCCATACTGACAAAAAAACCCTAGTGAGGTCCTATCAATGAGGATTTGCGTTGGCACTTGATGCCCGCTGGGCTGCTGAGGGAGATGTCGAGCAGTAGGTTGATCAGTCAGAGCTTCGATTTGCAGCAGCAGCAGCAGTCTTGGCACAGGTTGAACAGTCATAGGTTCTGCCCGTTCGGCTCACGTACGTAGGCTGCACTTTAACATACAGTGCTTCTTGGAGAACTACCAAAACGTGCTCGAGTAGCCGCAATGAAGGCTGTGCAACAGCAGTCTCTTGACAGGCATGCTTGGCCATCAGCCAACGTGATGCATGGCTGCTTAGTTTTGACTCGTTCGAATGTTGTGAGTTTGTGCGTAAACAACTTAGACTGCAGCCACTGCGGCGCCAATAGCAGCATAAACCAGCTGCGGTGCTGCTAAAGTCCGCACACAGGTTGCGCACACATGGCAGTTTGAGGCTGTTTGAAACATGGTGCGCGATGCAGCGGATTTAGCGGCTCGACGCAGCAACAGCTGATCAGTACTGCGGGTGATGTGGCGCAGAGCATCTACTGGGAGCAACCCGCCTTGTCTGGGGACATCCCCAGTGCGCGCTCAGGCCATACGTTTACAGCCGTGGGCGAGCATTTCTTGCTCTTCGGCGGTTGTGGCAGGGTCGACGGTGAGTGTCTACGTTTACATGTGACTTGCTACTGCTGGTGTCAAGCTGTCGTCAAACTATTGACATCATGCAGGCAAGTCATCAGCCTTCAACGACATATATGACCTTGACACCAGCGAGCCTGAGGAGTATCGGTGGAAGCTGTTAGATGTCTCAAACGCACCCCCCCCTCGTGCTAGACATGCTGCCATTGCGGTAAGGGCTGTTGAGCAGATGGCATTTGATCACACAAGAGTCCCTTACTGTAAGGCTGCCTGTGCCCTGGCTCTACCTACATGGATGCTTTCGCTGGTGTTCAACATATGCACGAACCTGTGTCAAATCAACACACTCTGCAAGGCCACATCACTCACGAAAGTCAGAGAAGCCTGTGTCCCCGATGCAAGTGTCTGGTCCTCAGGTCAGCAGGTGTGACGAGGCATGGTCAGCTGCCTGTCATCTAGCAGTTTTCCATACAGGGCTGGGAAATGTCTACAATTAAGCTGACAAGGCCCGACCGAGACGTGTCAGTCACGGATGAGAGCAGCCCTTATAACTCTTAGCACACTGCTTTGCCCCCATAACCAGGGGTGCCTGTGCTCACCTTCTATCCAGTGCCCTCTGCTTGTCACTGAACCTGCCACCTGTCCCGCTGCCATGCCCACTTGGGGTCCAGATACACCTCGTGCACCACATCCCAGTGCAGCCACTACCTCGCACATCTTGTCCCTCCCAGCCAGCCTATGGCCTCACCTCTCAAACAGCCCACCTCCCAGCATGCAGCCACAGCTCCTTCCTCCCTGCCCTGGCCGCCACCAGCCCTGCGCTTCTGGTGCTCCTAGTGCGTCACTGTGTCCAGTGTCAGCTCCTTGGGGTAGAGGGGAAGGCGCAGTGATCAAAGCAGGGCAGGGACCCGTGCCTTGCAGCTCTTCAGGGAGCCACTCTCAGCTCCCAGCATCCCGGCAGCAATGTTGCTGCGTGCGGCTGGCTGTGTGGGCTGCAGTTGGACGACAAGCACCTCCTTGTGTTTGGGGGCCTGAACAAGCGTGTGCGGTACAATGACGTCTGGGTGCTGGACATGGAGGAGAGGGCATGGACCAAAGTCACGCCTGAGGGCCAGCCCCCTGAGGAGCGTGCGCACTTCACCGCCACCAAGTTCGACAACCGTATCTTCATCTTTGGCGGCTACGGAGGCAGCGGTCAGGTCTACAATGACACCTGGCTGCTGCACTTTGGTTCGGGAAGCTATCGCTGGGAGTGCCTGACTGACAAGCTGCAGGGCACGGGCCCCTGCCCCCGCTTTGACCACTGCGCCTTTATCTACCCCATCACCCCAAATAGCAGCACCTACGACAAGCTCTTGATCATGGGCGGCCGCGACCTGTCCAGCATGTTCCACGACAGCCACATGCTGGACCTGAGCAGCATGGCATGGGAGGACTGCCAGCCCCCCACCCTGCCCTATGAGATCTGCAACAACATCTGCGACGGCATCGAGTCAGTGCCACACCACAAGGTGTTCAGCTTTGGCGGCAAGAAGGGCACCATGGCCTTCATGAACACGGTGGAGGTGATGGATTGCGGAAGCCAGGTGTGGAGCACCCCACCAGTTGACCACGGCACTCCCCCTTGCGGGCGGGAGGACAGCGCCTGGGTGTTTGACCCCAAGACTTGCTGCCTGCTGATCTTTGGGGGCTGGAGCAACCGCTGGCTGGGCGACACCGTGAAGCTGAACGTGTCGCCCATCATCGGCCCGCCCTATGCTTGCACGGCCATGCAGCTGGACAGCGGGCCCGTGTTTGGCTCCACCCAGCTGCTCATCAAGGGTCTGCGCTTTAAGAACGGCGCCATCAAGGTCAAGTTTGGGACCAGGTGAGGCAGCGGGAAGGGCGGTGCTGGCCAGATGTGGAGAGTGCAGCGGCGTGCAGCAGCTGCCCTCTAGCAGATGATTCTGCTGCCTGGACATGAGGATCACACCCTGTTTTGACCCTGGCCAGCCCACGGGTAGCACCTGCAATGTGCCTGTTCGTGCTTCCGCCTTTTGCCCTGCCTAAGTGAGCGAGTACCTGCCTCTGGCTGCTCACCCTATGCCCAGCACCGGCTTGCCCCGTTCATTCTCTCATTTTGTCCCTGCGGCTCTGACCTTGCCTCACCCCCTGCCCGCACCCCTGCTCTTGGCCTGGGTGCCTCAGCGAGAAGAACGAAGTGGTGGTGGATGGCGAGCTGTTGGACTCGGAGACCATCTCTGTGCTGACCCCCAACTACGAGATGTACGGAGCGCTGTCTGTGGATGTGCGGGTGTCCATTAACGGCGAGGGCTGGACTGTCAACAAGATCCGCTTCAACTACTTTGCAAACACTGCCGCGCGCAACTGCATCGCGTACGGACCTGGCCTCTTGGCACAAGGCGTGTTTGGATTGGAGATGCCTTTCATCATCCAGGTGGGTAGGCTGAAGGGCAGGCCATCTTGCTGCCGGCATGCTGCGCGAGGGCAAATATGAAGGCTACCACTGCTGAGCCTTGCCAGACAATGCAGCAGCAAGCGACACCCTTCCCCAGGAGGCATAGACCAGCAGTAGCAGCCTCCACACTCACTGCTTCAGATGGGCTGGCTGCTGCTGTTTTGTCTGGCTCCACACTGGCTCTGGAAACGTCAGTAAGACACAGAACATGCTCAACAGCAGCTCTTTGGCATGTCAAGAGCAGCTGAGCCACTACTGGCCACTGAAAGACATGCTAGGAGGGCGGTGAAAGGTGGTATGCTGTGAGAAGTGTCATACATAGCGTCGTGTTGTTGTAGTTGTTGTTGTTGTTGTTGTTGTTGTTGTTGTTGTTACTATTGTTGTTGTTGTTGTTCATATTACTCTGCTAAGCTGCCAGCCTAGTATGGCTGCCAGGCATCTGCAGGCTGCTGCAGTGCAGTACAGTGCAGTACACTAGTTGCTGGGGTGCCTGCATGTTTGTCCCCTCAGGCCAAGGACACCCAGGACGAGAAGCGCAACACTGGTGGGGACACCTTTGCAGTGCGTGTGGTGTCCAAGGACGGCAAAGCCCAGGGCACCGCACACGTCAGCGACCTGGGCAACGGGCAGTACCATGTGGGCTACAGCGCCCCACTGCCCGGCACCTACCTCATCTACGTCACCTACAACGAGCTGGGCACCCCTGACTATGTGCCCATCCGCGGCAGCCCCTTCACCACAGAGCTGGCCGACCCCTGGGTCAGGCCCCGCATCATGGGCGCCATCCCGGCCCGCCGCAAAGGGGCAAGCCTGGTCACGCTGGGTCACGAATTGGTGCTGTATGGCGGCGACAAGTCAGGCATCAGCGTGTGCAACACCGAGTGCGCAGACTGGCGCTGGGTCAGCCACGTGCCGGACGGCGACCTGCCCCTCGACCGCTTGCAGCACTCCGCAACAGTCATCGGTGACGGCATGGTCATATTCGGCGGCCTCAGCCTTGCGGATGGCGCGGAATTAAATGACATGTACACGCTCCGGCGCGACGGGGAGACGGGCTGGATCTGGACCCACCCGCACGAGTCCAAACCCTACTTACGACATCCAGAGGTTGCTCTCATGGCGGTTGAGACCCCGCCGGAGCATGAGGCTGCTGGTGACACTGCCCAGCCAGCTGCGGAGGAAGGGGATGCCAGCTCAGCTGGAGTTGAGCAGACACCTCCCGTTCAACTCGCGCCGCTGCCCATCACCGGCCGCTGCTTGCACGCCGCGGTGGCTGTTGACCACGACTTGTACATCTTACATGGTGACGTTGCTGGGGACCCCATCCGGGAGTTTGCGATGTGTGACACCAGCGACGCCATTGTCGCGAACTGGATGCAGCCCATGCTGAAGGGCGACGCGCCCCTGCCCCGGAGGGGCGCGTCGGCGGTGTCGACGGGCAACACCATCTTCATGTTCGGAGGGGTGGCGAGCGATGCGGAGGGCCAGAATCAGACGCTGGCTGAGTTAGTGGTGCTGCAGGTCACTGGGCCCAATGACCTACGCTGCACTGTCCACCAGGCGGGCAGCAAGGCTGTGTGGCCTGCGGCGAGGCAGCAGGCCATGCTGCAGGAGTACAGCAACGGCAAGGTGTTCATGTATGGCGGGCTGGATGAGGGGAGCAAGCCGCTGAACGACGCCTGGCTGCTGGATGTGCCCACTCTGAGCTGGGAGTGCGTGTACATGGGCTCGCCTGATCTGGTCCTGCCCTCTGGCAGCCTGGGCGTGTTGCAGCAGGTGCGGCAGCGGTGTCAACGCAGCGGCAGCGGTGTCAGCAGCATGAGCTGCGACCTGAACTGGCTCTGTCTTGAATGTGTCGTGTTCAGGCAGCAGTGACTAAGGGGCCCTCCTTCCTCCCGGCCCAAGCCAGCCGCTTTCAAGTGCTGACAGCTGCTGTAGGCATGTGTGTCATGTGCTGCTCATGTACTGCCGCATTGTACTGCGCTTGCATGCAACCGTCTCTGGTGCTGGACCCCTAGTATCCACCCCTTGTGCTACTGGATTGGGCCAGCTGTGCTGCTTGCAGCAGGTCCATGGTTGGCACAGGCCCATGCCAGTCCCTAGTAGTGACCCCTTGCGTCATTGCTGGAGTGGGCCAGCTGTGGAGGTCGCAGCTGATCGTAGTCATGGTCTGCCTTGCAGGGCAAGCTGGTCATCCTCAACAGCGCTGCAGGATCACCCAAGTTGGACACCGCCCTGTCCCTGGACTTTGTGGGTGTGCGCGACTCCCACGACTTCCTGCACCGCATGAAGCTGGAGGGACCTGCACTGTTGGAGGCATTGGAGGCCTGGTGTGACAAGCAGGTGTGATAAACAGCTGCCACACACAAGGCTGCTGGCCTGCTCGTTGGTATGCTTGCCTGGTGTTGCGTGTTGTCCAGTGCGGCTGGGCTACTACTAGCTGCATTGAGCTACACACAGCACTAGTAATAGCCTAGCAGCACTAGACAACACACAACACCAGGCAAGCATACGAACAACATGCGAGTGGACTGCTGGTATGCTGCTTGTTATGCTTGCCTCGTGTTTGCTAGTGCTGCTGGGTTGCCACTTGCTACAGTGTGCTGCGCACAGCATTGTGCTGCTCCTTGCAAAGCTCAGAGCTTGTGAGGGGGCCACCCATGCCTCTCACCCTGTCGCCCATTTATCGGACCCTGCCTTGACACTACCCTCACCTACACTGTCAGGGGTTCAGGGTTGGGGTTGGTTGGGTAAACCTATCTCTGACCCTATCACCTACTCTGCTTCCCTACCCTACCCTACCCTACCCTACCCTACCCTACCCTACCCTACCCTACCCTACCCTACCCTACCCTACCCTACCCTACCCTACCCTACCCTACCCTACCCTACCCTACCCTACCCTACCCTACCCTACCCTACCCTACCCTACCCTACCCTACCCTACCCTACCCTACCCTACCCTACCCTACCCTACCCTACCCTACCCTACCCTACCCTACCCTACCCTACCCTTCCCTACCCTACCCTACCCTACCCTACCCTACCCTACCCTACCCCAACCCCCACCCCAGGGTACCTGACACTGACTGGTTGGTGTGGCTTGCAGGCGCATGGTATGGAGTTGGCCCGCAACCTAGAGCTGGTGTCCAAGAACTTTGACAACCTGCTGAAGGTCATGGACGCGCTGTTCCAGGTCAGCCTTCGTCCTACAGGGCTGCCAGTCATACTCAGGACTTCCCTGCTTGTCTCTCTATGGTGACCCATGATGAGATCTCTGGTCCAGCCGTCTCCGGTCTAGGCCCTGCCCTCGTACTGCAGGCCAGCACACCCATCTGCCTGCCTGCCGCTGCCATCACCAGCTTCTGCCCAGGAGCCTCCCCTAGAATCCCTGTCACGGCTCTATCCTTAGACTCCCTGGGTGCCGCTTGAGCCTCATTGCTCCGTGCCACACTCTTGGCCTCCCCGCAGCCCTGCCATGGCTCTCATTCAGGCAGCCGCCATTCTGTACCTTATCCCACCTTGGCCTTGTTCTCACCAACCCCACCTTCCCAGCCTTCCCTGATGGCGCCCCCCCTGCACGCCTTATGTCACCTTATGTCACCTCCTGTGTCGTGCTCTGCTGCTGGGCTGCAGGTCAAATCTAAAAAGGCGGAGACTGACCTGCTCATTGACCAGCTGCATGAAGTGTTTGTGTACCTGGGTCAACACAAGATGCCGGTTACCAAGTTTGAGAAGAGGCTGGATGACGTGGCTCACAAGTGGGACGACATCAAGAAGGCCCAGCCACAGGTCAGGTCTGCCACAGCTGCATGAGGTGCTTGCTGAAGGAGAAACGCATGTGTCATTACCAACAGGCATGCAGCGAGGGAGGAGGGTGGTCGTGGGGTGGTCTCCTGGTAAACCTCCCATGCATCCCTTGCCACCGACACTACTGGCTATACTGGTTGTACTGCCTGCAGTGCATTGCATCAGTAGTGGTGTGATGCCGCCGTTTAATTGGCTGCTTCCCAAACTATGGCTGCTGGAGCTGTCACGTCGTCATGCCACCATATTATCGCTGCACTGAGGCCACTGGAGCTCGTCAGACAAGAGTGTGTGGCTGCAAGACACGAGTGTGTGGCTGCAAGACAAGAGTGTGTGGCTGCTGATATGCTGGCAGCAGTGGTGGTGGTGGTGGCGATGTTGCTGTGCTGGTGCCTGGCTGCTGGGCTCAGGTCAAGACTGATGTGGAGCCCATCCAGGCCAACGAGGTGGAGCGCATCAAGAGGGACCTGGAGGCCTTCGCAGGCAGGGTGAGGCTAAGGCCGGCTGGGGGCAGGGGCTCAGGGCTGGCACGGCAAAGCAGGCTGCACTGTCCTAGCCAGTATGGCTGTGGCAGGCTGGGCTGCGCTCAAAAGGGCTTTGGGTTAGATGGGTTGGGTCAGGGAGGCGGGCTGTCGTTCACTACTGAAGACATTGATATGCCCCAATGGTCCGGCATCACGACTGCTGTTGTGGCACCGGCCAGGAGAGCACACATCCTTGGTCAACACTAGTACGCTGCTGCTGCTGCTGCTGTGTGTGGTGTAATCTCGGTGGGTCGTATCCATCTACCTGTCATGTTGCAGGTGCGCACCTACAAACTGGACTTCCGTCGGCGCTCCTTCTTCAAGTATGCCACCGGCGCCGAGGACGCATACCCCGAGATGGACAGCACCGCGGGCGACTTGATGAAGCTGCGCACAGAGTGCGACCGCTTCCGTGAACTGGCCGCCATCTTTGAGTTCGCGCAGCTGGTGGAGCCTGTCGCGACGGTGAGAGGGACCACCCAGGCTGCCTTGCCCTGCTTGCCCGAATGGCGTGCTGCTCTGCTTGCTGATCACCCTGCCTGCTGTCAAAGTGTTCGATGGGAATGTTAAGGCGGCTTTCATGCGATGCGTGCATGCTTATGTCGTCATGTCCATGCATTGGCCTGCAGAGCATCCGCGAGACGCTGGAGGACGTGAGCATGGTGAAGGACGTGTGGGACACCGCCATGCTGTGCGAGATGCAGTTCAGCGACTGGCGTGACACGCTGTGGCAAGACATCCGCACAGACCTCATGGAAGATGGCGCCAAGCAGTTCATCAAGGAGGTCAAGGGGCTGCATAAGAAAGTGCGTGCAGGGCTCAAGGGGCAGGCGGTGCTGGTCAGTGGGCAGCGATGTAGTGGATCAAGCGGGTGAAGGGGGCAGTGGTCAATAAGGCAGTCAAGGGGCCACAAGGCGGGTAGGGGAGGGTGAGGGCATCCAGGGGAGCGGGCTGTGACAGGGTGGTGTAAGGGGGCAGAGGGAGCGCCTCGTGTTTGCGCTGTGCTCTGGGTCTGGTCAGGGTCTGAGCAGCTTCAACAGCTTCAGCCTAAGTGAAAGGCATGCGTGGGGTGTCAGCTATGACGCCAAGACAGCCCGCTGGTTGAATCCACCCTGCCAGCCGGTCTGCTGTTGAGTCGTCCTGCTAGGCAGCGAGGTGGCCCCCTGTGTGGTAGGTTAAGGTTAGGGTTAGCCCTAACCCTTGTCCAGCCCCAACCCTAACCCTTGGCCCCTTGTGTGGTAGGTTAGGGTTAGGGTTAGGGTTACCCTAACCCTTGTCCAGCTAGGCAGCGGGTGTCCCCCTGTGTGGTGCGTCAGGTGCGGGACGAGGATGTGTTCCGCGGCGTGGACAACGCAGTGAAGAACTTCCTGACCTCCGTGCCCCTGGTGGCGGACCTGCGGTCGCCTGCCATGAGGGAGCGGCACTGGGAGCAGCTCATGGCCGCCACACAGGTCAGACACTGACCCACCACCCACAGCAGGGTACATGCACACCTGCACTGCTTTGGCAAAGTTGCATCCTGGCTCATGGCTCGCTGACCCTAACCAACAACCCTAACCCTGACCAACAGCCCTGACCCTCAACCTAACCAACAACCCTAACCCTGACTTCAACCAACAACCTAAACCTGACCCTAATCAACAACCCTGATCCTAACCAACAACCCTAACCCTGACCCTAACCTGCGCTGCTCTAGCAAGGTTGGACCCTACCCATGGGACATGATGTAACAGGACCAGTGCGAACACATAGTGGGCGGTGAAGTGCTCCTCAACCTGCAGCTCACGAAGCAGCGGCCACAGGCCGCACAGAAACGCTGGGTGTATGTCACACAACCATAACCACCAACCCTTACCCTGAACGCCAACCCTTGTGTACCCTAACCCTAGCCCTATTCCGCACTTGAGCAGCTGTGCTGCCATTAGCCCCAGCATCAGGCTCTCACGCCAGAACACACTCGTGCACAGTGAGCCCGGGTCAGAGATCAGGTCAGAAGGCATGCCATGCAGCTTGTACACAATGTCAGGCTGCAGCCTCTCAGTGGCCGCAATGACGCCACCGGGACACCTTCACCTCCAAGTCGCTGTCAGCAGCTACCAGCACTCGCTGTCAGTAGCATGCCTCTGCCTGGCTGCCTGCTTGGCTCCCGCGCCTTGATGGTGTCAGTGCGAGCCATGCCAGGTCTGCTGCCCTCTCCTCACAGGTCAGCTTCAATGTCAACGACCCGTCCTTCAAGCTGGACGACTTGCTGAAGCTGGAGCTGCACAAGTTTGAGGAGGAGGTGCGGTGGCGCACTGAAAGAGTACAGAGCAGAGTACAGCCAAGCAACCCACCCCCTCCCCTCCCCTGCCTACCACCACCTGCTCCTGCCGCCCTTCTCCCTCTTCTTGAGCGAGTGCAGCCACGCCAATCTGTACCTTCCCTCTCCAGCCATCCTCTCCTCCTTCCCTCCCGCCCTCCTCCCTTCCTGCGCCCCTACCCCCATCTCCCTCCCTCCTGAGCCAGGCCCTTACTAGGCACTTATCTCCTCTCTCTGGCCCTCCTCTCCTCCTCCCTTCCTTTCCTCTTGCCTTCCCCCTTCCTGCCCTCACCCCATCCTGCCCTCCTCCCATCTGCTTCCTAGTGGCCCAAGCCAAGCACTGCTGGGTGGTGCAGGTGGGCGAGATTGTGGACCGCGCTCAGAAGGAGGAGAAGATGGAGCAGGCGCTGAACAAGCTGCGTGAGACCTGGTCGCGAGTGGAGTTCAGGTTCATCCAGTTCAAAGACACGCAGGTCTTCACGGTCAAGATGGCGGATGAGGACTTCGAGGCCCTGGAGGACAACCAGGTAGGGCAATGCCGTGCAGGGGGCCAAGACGCATACAGGTATAGGTTGTAGGAAAGATGCAGAAGCCCAGAGTGGGAGGCAGGGGTGTAGGTATGTTTGCTGTGCTGCAGTTCAGTCCTCTGAGCCGTAAGCTGTCCGTAGCTGTGTGCAGTAGGCTTACAGTCTGTGAGGAATCCCCCTTACCAGGTTTATCACCATGTGATGGACGGACGAGGGAGGGAGAGGGGCATGGGCGCAACATCCTGCCTCACCCACTGCAGCTTGTCTGCACTGCCGGCAGCCTGTCTGCCTGCCTGCCCAGCCCGGTCACGAGGCATGCGACACCAGCAACGCGAGATGCTGTGGGGTGGGGTGCAGGTGCTGGTCCAGGGCATGATGGCCAACCGCTACATGAACACCTTCCGTGACGACATCCTGGGCTGGAACCGCAAGCTGATGAACGTGGCGGACGTTAACCAGATCATGAGTGAGATCCAGCGCACCTGGGCGTACCTGGAGTCCCTGTTCATCCACTCTGAGGAGGTGAAGAAGGAGTTGCCTGAGGCCACGGTCAGGTGGGCGAGGGTGGGGATGGTTAGGGCGGGCCAGGGCTGGGCAGGGGCCGGGCAGGGAGGCTACAGCGTCAGCGCCAGAGCCATGGAGCTCCTAACACTTGCTCAAAATACCGTTGGGGTGCCGCTCCAGCTCCAACTCTTGCCCCTAGGCACTGAGCACAGTCACGGTTGGGGTGCTGCTTGGGGGCTCCTGCTCCAGGGCCTGGGGAACACTCGCTTGGCCTGCGCAGTGCCATGAAGAGGAGCGCAGGGTGGGGGCGGCAGCAGCTGGTGCAGCTGGGCAGGCGGTGGGCAGGGGGTACAGCTGGTACAGCTGCGCCCCACTGCATCCCTCTGCCTTAGTGCTAGACAGGGAGCTAAGGGAACACACAGTGACCTGGGCAGCGCAGGTGCTAGCCGCCATCAGTGCGGGGCCAGCCTGTCCTGCCCTTGACCCCAGCTGTACTGCCTGTCTCTGCTGCTGCTGCTGCACCCCTCAGGTTTGCTACCATTGACAAGGAGGTGAAGGAGGTGCTGAAGACGTTCAAGGAGATCAAGAACTGCGTGGACTGCTGCAACCGGGACGGGCTCATGAAGTTCCTGGAGAAGCAGCAGAGCGAGCTGGAGATCTGCGAGAAGGCCCTGGTGTGTGCTGGACCCTGGCCTGGACCCTGACCCTGGCCTTGACCCTGACCCTGGACCCTGGACCCTGACTCTGACCCTGGCCTTGACCCTGACCCTGACCCTGACCCTGACCCTGACCCTGACCCTGACCCTGACCCTGACCCTGACCCTGACCCTGACCCTGACCCTGGCCTTGACCCTGACCCTGACCCTGACCCTGACCCTGACCCTGACCCTGACCCTGACCCTGACCCTGACCCTGACCCTGACCCTGACCCTGACCCTGACCCTGACCCTGACCCTGACCCTGCCAGCGCATTCGAGTGTGTGTCCTGTCACTTCCACCTCGATGTGCTTACAGCTGCACCAACACCGCCTGTCTCTGCCCCTGCTGCTCATGCGTCTGACCCCACCCACCCTGCTGCTCATGCACCTGCCCCCGCCCCCTACTGTTGCCCATGCAGGCTGACTACATGGAGAGTAAGCGTCGAGCCTTCCCCCGCTTCTACTTTGTGTCCACAGCTGACCTGCTGGACATCCTGTCAAACGGCAATAACCCCACGCGCGTCATGATGCATATGTCAAAGTGCTTCCAGGTACGCTCCCCCACTCCCTGCTGGGCTGCCTGTGCTCAGTGCCACACAGCTCTGAAGACCATCGCGCACCTTGCAGAGGGGTAGACCCCACAGCTTGCCTCCCAGCCCACCTGGCGTCCCCATCTGCCTGATTGATCATGGAGCACCTTGTTTATAGACCATAGTGCACTATGGAGCACTTTGCAGAGCAGTGGACCTCTCAGACCTCTTGGGTCACAGGAAGGGTTGCAAGCACCTCGCAGCTCGCAGCTCTGAGGACTTCAGGCCACCATCAGGGGTGGACCTTGCAGCTTGCCTCCCAGTGCAGCGAGAATCATGCCACCCACCACCCTAGCATAGCTGCTGCTCACCATCATCATGCGGTTGCGTGCAAGAGCCGTACATGGATCTACTGTAGCACATGCCTACCCCTTGTTGGCACCCTCTCCATCTGCCACCCCTGCGCAGCCTCTTGCTGCACTCGGTGCCCTCCCCTCCTGCCGCCCCTCCCAACCCCTGCTGCTTTACCTAAGCTGTCAATGCTGGCCTTGCTGTGGGCTGCAGGCCATTGAGAAGCTGCGGTTGGACAACGACGCCCCGCCCCCTGGTGTGCGTCCCAAGGGGCTGGGCATGGAGTCGTGCGTAGGGGTGGAGTATGTGCAGTTCTCCAGCCCCCTGCCCCTGGAGAACAAGGTGGAGGACTACATGAACGACATCATCCAGAAGATGCGCAATGAGCTGCGCCTCATCCTCAAGCACTCAGTGGCTGACTACCCCACCAAGGCCCGGGACAAGTGGCTGTTTGACTGGAGCAGCCAGATGATCCTGGTGGTAAACCAGATCTACTGGTGCCAGGAGGTGGAGCAGGTGCGGGCATGCACCCTACTCCTGAAGCCTGCCACCCTTGAGCGCACATGTACGCCCAGCAATTCCATGTTGGAGCTTAGCATGCATATCTCATCATGTGGTGCATGAGACAAGGTGTCAGGATGCGGTAGCATGCATCTCTGTGGTGCGTGAGACAAGGTGGTGGAGACAAGATACGGTAGGAAGGATGAACCCCACACCTTTAGGCAGTATGTACAGAGTGGGTCCATCTGGTGCAGCCATTGGCAGTATGGTGGTAGGAGCACAGGCAGCATGGTGGTAGGTCAGTCGGTGCTCAGCAAGGCTCGCCAATGGGTTAGGCAAGGTGCTCATTGCCTCTGGCTCAGTACCTTGACCCCCACCATATGGAGCTAGGGGACCACCAGGACGCTGCTACCTGACCTTTGCCTCGTCCACTCTTTGCCTGTGCTGACCTACCTGCCCTTCGTCCCTGTTGCGGCTGTGCTGCAGGCCTTTGCCGACATGCAGAATGGCGACCGCAATGCCATGAAGACATACAACGAGTTCCAGATCAAGCAGCTCACCAAGCTCATCGAGGTCACGCGCACTGACCTGCCGCGTACTGATCGTCAGAAGATCATGTGAGGAGGGAGCCAAGCAGACAGCTCAGGCAGCAAGGCGTCAGGAATTCTTGCACCTCAGCACACCTTCCGACCTGCCCAGCCTGCCAGTCAGCATGAATAGATATGCCAACGGCTTGCAGATTCAGCTAGCCCACCTCCCAGCTACACTGCAGTGTCAGGCTAGGCTTGGCCAGCCAGCCAGCCGGGTACGACTTCTATCTATTCCACTCCAGCTGAGTGCCGCAATTGTCCTGCTTGCCGGCTAACCCACCGCTTCACTGCCCAATTGACGCGCCTCGCAGGAACATGATCACCATCGACGCGCACAGTCGCGACATGGTGCAGGGCATCGTCGAGGTGGGCGCAGACAGCGTGGACTGCTTCCAGTGGGTGTGCCAGCTGCGCAGCTACTGGGACCCGACCATCAACGACTGCCGCATCAAGATCTGTGACGCCAGCTTCCCGTACGGATACGAGTACCTTGGCAACGGCGCGCGACTGGTCATCACCCCGCTCACCGACCGCATTTACATCACAGCCACGCAGGCATGCTGGTTGTGTTTGGGGACCGCGCCCGCTGGACCTGCCGGAACTGGTGCGAACTGGCTGTGCCGGCTTCTCGTCGCTACCTGCTGCATAACCTGCAGCACCGGCTCCTGCTACAGCACCTGCTGCTGCTGGCACTAGCCACCTCCCTCTCACATGTAGCACAATTATACTGCTACATTACTCCTTATTCCTGTTATATCTCCTTCATCATATCTGCTGGAGCCCAGCTGCAGCATACCGCCACATTCTGCCACTGCATACGTTGCTGCCACTACGTGTCCGCAGGCAAGACCGAGACCACCAAGGACCTGTCTGCCCAGCTGGGCAAGTCCATGTACGTCTTCAACTGTGCGCCGGAGATGGACTATCGCACCATGGGAGACATCTTCAAGGGCCTGGCTGCCTCGGGCTCCTGGGGCTGCTTTGACGAGTTCAACCGCTTGGTGCCGGAGGTGCTGTCCGTATGCTCGGTGCAGTACAAGTGCGTGACAGACTCGCAAAAGCGCAAGTCCCTCATGCCGGGCCGTGGGCTGGAGTACATTGACAAGCAGGTGTGTGCCTAAATCAGGTCAGACTGGCAAGCAGGCTAGAGTTGCCCATGCGTCAGACCTGGGCTGCAGCCATTGGCCCTTCACTGTCAGTGTCTGAGCATCTGCCCGTCACACTGCCTGTCACATCGCCTTCCCCTGCCTTTCTTCACGCAGGGCGCTAAGCAGCCGCCCATTGAGCGGTGGACCTTTGTGGCGGCTGACGGGGTGGAGATGCCGCTGGAGGAGGGCACCAGCTGCTTCATCACCATGAACCCGGGATACATCGGGCGGGCTGAGCTGCCTGAGTCCCTCAAGGCCCTGTTCAGGCCCATCACAGTCATGGTGGGATGTGGGGGTGATGGAGGGGCGGGCAGGGACGGGTGGTGCAGTCTGGGTAGGGGACTGCTCACCCGCATCCGGGTCAGGTGCTTCAGTGGTCCTGTGTGGGTCTAGTCTGCTGTGTGTCTTCGGACATGCCCTCAGGGCCACCAACACCATGAGGTTGCTGTCCTGACAGTTGTGTGAACCTTCTGTGGTCTGGCTGCCCTGGTGCCCCTCAGTACCCATTGTTCAGGGGTTGCCATGGCTCAGGGGGTCTGATGCCACCAGGGCAGGGAGACAGTGGTGGGAAGCACTGCAGCTGTTGCCGGCTGCTGTAGTCCTGTACCTGGCAGCTGCGGCAGCTTACACACCCCCACCCTGCATGCCTGCCAGCCGCCCTACCTGTCCTGCAACACCTGTCTGCCCAACTGCCGCTTACCTGTCCGCTTACCTGTCCGCCCACTAGCCTGCCCACCCACCCACATGCTGCTGCTCAGGTGCCCGACCGTCAGCTTATCATGGAGAACATGTTGATGGCTGAGGGTTTTGTGGAGGCGCGCAACCTGGCCAAGAAGTTTGCCTCCCTCTATTACCTGCTGGAGGACCTGCTGTCGCCCCAGAAGCACTACGACTGGGGCCTTCGCGCCATCAAGAGCGTGCTGGTGGTGGCGGGTTCGCTGCTGCGAGCAGAGGCTGGCCAGGTGGAGAGCGATGTGCTGTTCAGGGCGCTGAGGGACTTCAACATCCCAAAGATCCTGGCTGAGGTGAGCCGCGTGTGTGGTGAAGATTGCGCCGGGCTGCTCCTGATGCTGTGTGGCACCTGCTGTGTGGCACTGCCAGAGGGTGAGCGAGGGAAGCTGAAGGTGATGAAGAAGAGGTGTTTGTGGGGACTGGAACTTCATCGCTATGCACTGCAGCAGGCTGTGGCATGGCTGCTGATGAGGCTGATGGTCACTGTGCTTCACACGCCCCATGCCCATTGCCTGGATAGACCTGACACAGATTGCAGGCTGCTGATGGGTATCAAGATCACAGGGAGTGTGGTAAGAGAACTCCATCTTGGCATCCAGCTGCCTGTCAGGCGGCATGCCAACTACCATGCCCCACGCCCGTGCTGTGCTCCAGGACATGGTCATCTTCATGGGCCTGCTCAATGACCTCTTCCCCGGCGTGGATCCCCCTCGCAAACGCGACATGGAGTTTGAGGCTGTGATTGTGGCCACTGCCAAGGAGATGGGCCTGACTGCTGAGGATGACTTCATCCTGCGCATAGTCCAGGTGGGCTCACTCACTGCTGCTGCTAGTGCTGCAGCCATCACAGCCATGCTGTATGCATGCCATGCTCCTTGCCCAGATAACATGCAACTCCTGATGCCTGAGGCCATGCTGAGTGTGTCATCTGTCTGTGTGCGAGTGTCTTAACTGAACAGGCGTGAGTGCTCAGCCTGGTCAAGCTTGATCCTAGCTGCCAATGTTGCTGTTTCTGAAACTGTGGCTGCTGCCGCTTGCACAACCCCTGCTTGCGCAGCTGTCCGAGCTGTTGGCCATCCGCCACTGCGTGTTCCTCATGGGCCCCACTGGCACTGGCCGCACTGAGGCGTACCGAGTGCTGGCCAAAGCCATCACCAAGGTCAGCCGCCCCACCCCACTCAGCCAGCCTCGACAAACTAGCCCAAGCTGCCAACCTTGCCGACCACAGCCCTTGCTTGTGCCCCAGCCTTGCCACCCACGCACACTGCTCCAGCTGCTCACAGCTGATGTATGTATAAGTAATGTGTGTATGTATAGGGAGTATGGAAACACGAAGCTGTGTCACCATCTAGCTGTTCCTCCTTGCATCACCCAGCCATCTACCCACCCACTCACCCACCCTACGCATGCTGCTTGCCTTCTCAGGGCTGTGCCAATCCGCTGAATGACTACCTGAAGATGACCAACAAGAAGAAGGTGTTGGTGCGTGACATCAACCCCAAGTCAATCTCCACCCAGGAGCTGTACGGCTACGTCAACATGTCCACCAGGGAATGGAAGGACGGGCTGCTGTCGTACAACATGCGCGAGCTGGCCAACATGCCAGATGACAACCCCAAGTGGATCATGCTTGACGGGGACCTTGACGCCAACTGGTCAGTCATCTATCCACAAACCCTACCAGCCTACTGCCAGTTGGTCACACCAGTTGGTCACACTAGTTGGTTGACCCACAGCACCTACTGCTTATGTGCTAGCCCTCGCCGAGAACGCAGGCTTCAGTCTATCTCGTGTTTCACTGATGTTGTAGCGAAGCAGTAGCCTGCCTGCCTACCTGTGCAGGATTGAGTCCATGAACAGCGTGATGGATGACAATCGGCTGCTCACCCTGCCGTCCAATGAGCGGTAAGTTGTGAGGGAAGTAAGGCGAAAGGTGACGTAGGGCTGGAGCTTCTTCCCTTTTCTCCCCCCTCCTCCATCCTCCCCAAGCTCCTTGTCCTGGTCTGCCTTGATTGCCTGCAGTTGCATTTTTCTTCTGTGCTTGACCCCTCCCCACCTATCCACCCACCCACTGCACACACCTGACTGTCCTGCCTGATTCCACCACCTTTGCAGCATCCGTCTACTGCCCCACATGAAGCTGATTTTCGAAATTCGTGACCTCAAGTTTGCCACCCCCGCCACCGCCACCCGTGCGGGTATCCTGTACATCAGCGAGGGCCACCAGTGGCACAACATGGTGACCAGCTGGATCAGCAGGGTCGTCAAGCCGTACGCAGAGAAGGCCAAGTGGAAGGACACCAGCATACCCGGCAAATGGCTCACCGACATGTTTGACAAGTGAGGCGCAAGCAACCATCACCCTCCCTCCCTCCCTCATCCTGCCTCCCTCCCTCCCTCCCTTGGTCCCTCCACCATAAGCTGGTACATCAGCTGGGATATGAAGAGGAAGAAAAATTCATGATGAGCAAGCTGCCTCTTTGTGGTACACATAAGCCAGGCTGGATCCCCCTGCAGCACAAACAGGACATACGACCAGGAGACTCAACCCAACCTAGCAATGCTGACAGGCAAATATCATGGAATATTGGTGGTGGTGGTGGTGGTGGTGGTGATGGCGGTGATGGTGACCTCGACTGAAACACTGTGCAGGTACATCCCACCCACCATCCTGGAGATGAAGAAGTCATATAACCACGTGACGCCCCTGAGCACCATGAACTTCCTGACCACCCTGGTGAATATCCTGGAGGGCTGCCTGCGGCCTGAAAACCTCAGCAACAAGGCGGACCAGGCGCTGTTTGAGATGTACTTTGTGTTCGGCCTCATCTGGGCTTTTGGAGGTGCCCTGTGCGAGAAGGATGGCATCAACTACCGGTGGGTGGTGCAGGCCGCGCGGGGCAGCAGGCCGACAGGGCCAGGTGGGGCAGAGGAGCAAGCTTGCTGGGTTGAGCTGGGCCAGGTGGTGGTGGTCATCGTGCTTGCATGGCTGTGACAGGCAGCAAGGAGGTGGCAATACCTGCTGCGCCCATGTGTTTGCTCATGCCCGATGCCCTTGTATAAGGATGCCTGATGAAGACACCTACATCCTTGCTGTTGCCTGTGCTGCTTAGGCGCAACTTCGACAAGTGGTTCAAGACCACCTGGACCAGCGTGAAGATCCCGGGCAAGGGCACTGTGTACGACTACTTTGTGAACCCCAAGACTCAGAAGTTCCAGCCTTGGGCTGAGTTGGTCACGGACATCAATTACGACGGCAGCAAACCCATGTGAGCAGTGACCTCATGTCTGTTATCACGTCAGCAGTGCTGTTAAAGGGTGCAGCCACCATCAGCAGCACTGTGGCGACTCAGTCTGTGACCAAAGCTTGATAGGCTGACATGCTATGGGGACTGAGGACAACAGTGCGAGGGGGTGAAGGCGATGGCTGGGTGGTCAGCTGCTGCTCTGTTCCCCCAACCTTTGCAGGTCGACTGTGTTCGTGCCCACAGCAGAAACCAGCTCCCTGCGCTTCTTCCTGGACCTCATGGTGGATCTGCGCAAACCCATCATGTTTGTGGGTGGCGCAGGTGAGGCGCACCTGCACCTGCTGGCGTGCCAGCTAGCTTGGTCTGCCATCAGCCTGGTGTGGCTGCTAGGCACTGCCTGTGTGTGACTGAGTGCGCCTGCCTGCCTACTCGCACAGCTATGTGACACACATGCCATGTGAGGATAGGCATCAAGGGCATTGCATGCTTGCATACACACGAGCAATGCAGTACATCTAACAGGTCGGTGAGGGAGAAGGGGCAACCTTTTGTTTGAGCTTGAGCTGGTAGGACACAGCGTGATCAATGCTGCACAGCATGCTGTCCAGCCTTGCCCTGCTTGCCCTGCTTGTGCATGGTTTCTAATGCTGCAGGCGTTGGCAAGACACAGTTGGTAAAAGGCAAACTAGGGTCGCTGCCAGAGGAGATCATGTCAATGTCGATCTCTTTCAATTACTTTACCGACGTCATCTCATTCCAAAAGGTGGGCAGCCTGGTATGCAGCTGGCCCACTACACCTTTGTAGCACACGGGCCCATCCGCTGCCCTGTGCCAATCCCATACCCTGCGCCGTTCCCATGCTCCACCCCTCGTTCTGCGCCGTTGACCTCACCTCACCTCACCTCACCTCACCTCACCTCACCTCACCTCACCTCACCTCACCTCACCTCACCTCACCTCACCTCACCTCACCTCACCTCACCTCACCTCACCTCACCTCACCTCACCTCACCTCACCTCACCTCACCTCACCTCACCTCACCTCACCTCACCTCACCTCACCTCACCTCACCTCACCTCTGACTCATGTGCACCTTCTTGTGCAGGTGCTGGAGTCTCCCTTGGAGAAGAAGGCCGGGGTGAACTACGGGCCCCCTGGCACCAAGACCCTCATCTACTTTGTGGACGACCTGAACATGCCCAAGCTGGACCCCTATGAGACCGCAATGCCCATCTCCCTCATCCGCCAGCACCTAGGCTGGGGCCACTGGTTTGACCGCTCAAAGCTGACCCAGAAGAACATCAACAACACGCAGTACGTGGCGTGCATGAACCCCACCGCCGGCTCCTTCATCATTAACCCGCGCCTGCAGCGCCTGTTCATGACGCTGGCCATGGACTTCCCTGGGCAGGACAGCCTGATGAAGATCTACGGCACCTTCCTGCAGGGCCACCTGCAGAAGTTCAGCGAGGGTGTTCAGGTGAGCGCTGCAGCCCCAAGCCCTCAGGGTTGCAGTCAGCGCTTAGCGCTTAATGGTCAGCCCTCAGGGTCGCCTGCTGTGTAGCAGTCAGCGCTGGCCTGCCTGGTTGCATGGACCCAGTGCTGGGGCTGCTGACCATCACCTCTTAAGCTGCCTGCCTCTTGGACTGCCGGCCACCTAGGCTGCCCGCATCTCCATGGCCGCATCTCTCCCTCCCTGCACTGCATAAGAAACAGCCACACTTGTCTACGGCTTGTGTACAGCCTGGCTGCATGTGCCCGCTGTGCAGGAGATGAGCACTAAGATCCTGCAGGCTGCGCTGGCCTTGCACGACAAGGTGTCCTCCACCTTCCGCAAGACCGCCATCAACTTCCACTATGAGTTCACAGTGCGTCACCTGGCCAACGTGTTCCAAGGCCTGCTCATGTCCACCCCTGACCTGTTCAACAACCCCAACAAGTGGGGGAAGCTGTGGCTGCATGAGAGTGAGCGCGTGTACGCCGACCGCCTGGTCACACTCACGGACCTCGAGGCTTACTCCAAGGCCGCCGTGAACATCGCAAAGAAGTGAGTGCACTCAGACAGGAAGTGCACAGGCACAGGGGACGCTGCAGTCATCATGAATTGCACCGCATGGACAACTCATGCGCTGCTCATAAGCATCAGACCATTGCATGAGCATCAAAACATCAGTACCATATGGGCACCAGATGGACAAAGGTATGTCAGACTAGACTACGCAGGCAGAAGCTGTAGGATCAGGTTCAGCAGGGTGATGCAATGACAATAGTGGCTGTTGCAGCCGTCCTAACCCTCTGCAGATTCTGCCCACTGCCTTCACTGATTCCATTCTCTTCAACCACGGGGCCAGTCGCGCCATGTTTGGCATGCCACCCTACCCCTCAGCAAACACTGATGTTGTCCACTCTGACCACATTGTCATTAATCACAAAGCCAGTTGCTAGTGCAGGCTAGATGTCCCCCTGCCCTCTGCTGCCCCCCACTCCACCTTCCCTCAGGTACTTCAACGTGACGGACATTGACGACTACTACAAGAAGAAAGACCCCAAGCCACTCATCTTCTGCCACTTTGCCCGCGGCCTGGCTGACAAGATGTACGACGAGGTCTCCGACTATGCCTCCCTGTACAAGACACTGATGGAAGCACTGAATGGTGGGCAATGGGGCATACCCACCACCACGAACATGGCCCAACCCTCAGTCAGAGCATGCTAGATGCCAGGGAGGCATGGCGGCCGCAGGCAACCCCCGCTGCCTCAAGCATACAGCTTCAGCATGGCACCATTTGCTGCCCCACCCCTGCCTTGGCGCCGCTTCCCACCCCCAGGGGGGGGGGTGCCCCCTGTTAGGAGCCGTGATGCCTCGACCCCGGTGCCCCTCTTGCCCCTTGTTGCCCCTGCTACCCCTGCTACCCTGAACTTAACTGAACCGGCGCCTCCCTGACCCCGCTTGCCCCTGCCTGCTCAGAGTACAATGAGACCAATGCGGTGATGGACCTGGTGCTGTTCGAGGACGCTATGAAGCACGTGTGCCGCATCAGCCGCATCGTGTCAAACCCCTCGGGCCATGCGCTGCTGGTGGGCGTGGGCGGAAGTGGCAAGCAGTCGCTCTCCCGCCTAGTTGCGCACATCTGCGGCTACTCAGCCGTCACCATCGTCATCTCCGGCTCATATTCAATGAACAACTTCAAGGAGGACCTACAGAAGGTGCGGCATACTGCTACTCTGACTCGGACGCATGGCAGGCAGCATGGACCAAGCTGCTCTGACTCAGGCATACTGCAAGCACGGACCCAACTGCTCTGACCCAGGCACGTTGCAAACGGGAACCAAGGCACACCCTTCACTGCCCAGCCCACCTGCTTTGTTCACCCACCAGCCGGCCCCACCCAGCCGGCCACACCTACCTTGGCCCCGGCATGTACTACCTATGCTGGCTGGGAGGTTGGGAGGGTAGCGGGTGGGTGGGTAGCAAGGGCATTTCCTGAGGCTACTCTTCTCCCTTCACGTACAGCGGATGGTAAGGGTGTAGTCTTTGTTTCTTCCACTCTTGGCTGTTGTTCTGGCAGGATGCCATGCTGGTGATCTCACTGATGCCAACCCCATGTCACTGATGACACACGCTCAGGCAGCAATGCTTACGCCGCTGAGATGCTGCATGGTGTCCCTGCTGCTGGCACCACGCAGATGTACAAGCGTGCAGGGGTGAAGGGAGAGGGCCTCCTCTTCCTATTCACCGACTCTCAGATCGTGGACGAGCGCATGCTGGTGTACATTAACGACCTGCTGTCCTCGGGCGAGATCCCGGACCTGTTCCCTCAGGAGGACAAGGACGAGATCGTGAACGCCATGCGCGGCGAGGTCAAGCAGCTGGGCCTCATCGACACGGCTGAGAACTGCTGGGCGGTGTTCATCCAGCGAGTCAAGGCCAACCTGCACATGGTGTTCACGGCCTCCCCTGTGGGCGAGAACTTTCGCATCCGATCCCAGCGCTTCTTGGCCACAGTCACCTCCACCGTCATCGACTGGTGAGAGGAGGGAACAGGGATGTGGGTTCATCTTTATCAGGACGGTTGCATTCCATAGTTTTGTTATAGCAAGCAGACCTCAAAGTTTATATCGTCGTCCGTCACGAAGCAGTCTGACAGTCTCCGTGCAACCCAGCTGTTATTCACCTCCCTGCTCACTAAACTGCTTGCCCAGCCATTCACCTGACTGTGCACCTGCCTGCCTGCCTGGCTAATCTAGGTTTCAGCCCTGGCCTGAGAGCTCCCTCTTCTCGGTGGCCAAGAAGTTCTTGGACGAGCTTGACCTGGGCGAGGACTTCCTGCGCAATGCAGTGGTGGAGTTCATGCCCTACTCATTCGCCCTGGTCAACAAAGTGTCCAAAAGTGAGAGGCGGCAACCTCCCTGCAACCTCCAGCTATCATCACCATTGCTACATAGTGGTTTGACATGGATTCCCATCATCTTCTCCATTGACTACCCTTTTGACCATGCTGCCACCGCCGGCACCTAAGGCTCTAACACTGCCTCTACCACTGCTGCTGACACTGCTGCTGGTAATATTGTGCTGCATTGTGTGCCATTACCTCCTCAGTTCCCGAATGTGTTCACCCTCTGCCAGCGCCCTGTTACATCTTCCACTGCATGTAGCCTTGCTTCTGTTGCTGGGCTTCCTCCACCCCTGCTGCCTGCTCCCCAATGCCCAGAGTTCTATGAGGTGGAGCGCCGCCACAACTACACCACACCCAAGACCTTCCTCGAGCTGATCAAGCTATACAAAAACGTGCTTCTGCGCAAACGCAAGCAGACACAGGACAACATCGACCGACTGGAGAACGGGCTGAACAAGCTGACCAAGGTGCAGGCGGAGGTGGACGTGCTGGTGGAGGCCGCGAAGGCGATGGCGGTCGAGGTGGAGCACAAAGTGGCCAGCGCGAATGTCTTCGCGGAGCAGGTCGGCGTCGAAAAGGTCAAGGTCAACGCCGAGAATGGTGCGCGCATGCTGCCGAGGGCGAGGCCTTGTGACTGCTCGCTACAAGCCAGTAACGGGCTAGGCCTCATTGAGCTTGTAGGAGTTGACTTGACCATGAAGGGCATGCTGACCATAAAGGGCAGGTTGACTATGCAGGGCAGGTTGACTATGCAGGGCAGGTTGACTATGCAGGGCAGGGCGAGGGCAGCCAGGAGGCATTGAGGTGAGCCAGGCTGCTGCCAGGCAAGTGAGGGCCATATCCACCCACCTTGCAACAGCACCAGGGATCTGCAACCCACCTCTTTAGCCCTGGTTTGTTAGTACTACTAGCCAACCCTTCAGCCCTGCTCAAGTTTATAACAGTGCTGGCGTGCATCCATGGCATTGTGTGCTCGCCTGGCCGCGTCTGTTGCCCCTTGTTGTTAAGTTTAGTCCCGCACTGGTCTTTTACTCGGCGCTGGCTGGCTGGCTGGCCTGCAGCAACGAGCCTTGCTCTTGCTGCCTTGCAGCCGCCGCCCAGCTGGAGGCTGAGAAGTGTGCAGTGATCGCCCGTGAGGTGTCTGAGAAGCAAGCCAGCTGTGAGAAGGACCTGGCTGCAGCAGAGCCCCTGGTGGTGCAGGCAGAGGCGGCGCTGGACACCCTGAACAAGAAGGTGGGTGGGTTGCCAGCGGTTGCGGGGAAGGGGTCACCCGGTGTGCATGGGTACTGCAAAAGTAGGGTAGGCAGGGACAAACATGGTTGAGGCTGGGCAGGAGCAAGAGGCAGTGTGGTAAACTCACTTTCAACACGAAGGTGGGTTGAATGCCAGGGGTGGTGAGGAGGTCAGGGGCGCAACTCAAGGTATGGGTCCAGGATTAGCGTTAACTGGGTAAGGGTATGGGTAGGCTAGGAGTGGGTCGAGGCAGCGACCAAGAGTGTGGCGGGGGCCTGCCTCCTGCTCAGGACCTGGGTGAAGCTAAGTCCCTTAAGAAGCCCCCGGCAGGCGTGGACGACATCACCGCTGTCATCATCATCCTGTTGGAGAATGCGCCCAAGGACCGTACCTGGGGGGCTGCCCAGAAGCTAATGAACAACGTGGACAAGTTCCTGGAACGGCTGAAGGGCTACAAGGTATCCGTGGATGCGCCACAAGCCTGTTTGCTAGCCTCGGTCTTGTTTGATAAGGTTTCTGACCTGTGTCATGCAAGCAGACATGAGGCATGAAGGCTTGGAAGCATGGAAGTGCTGGGGACAGTGAATGTGTGCTGACCTCTACGGCTAGCTTGTGCCACCCACCCACCCAGCCACCTTCCTTCCACCTTCCTCCCACCCATGCACCAGGCCCAAATTGACGAGGGCAAGGTGGCCAAGAAGACAGTGGACGCCACCCGCAGCTACTTGGAGCTTCCCCACTTCAACCGTGACGCGATCTGGACCAAGTCACGGGCCGCTGCAGGCTTGTGTGACTGGGCTGTCAACATTGTCAAGTGAGGTTGCATGCATGCTCTGCTGCACCCTTAGTCGCAACCTGGTTCAGGAGCACATGTACACATGGCACTATCCATCTACCCAGCTGCCTACCACACTGCCTTCTTCCTTCAATTTATTCACTGCTTTCTATCAGTCTCCTTCAGGTTAGTGAACCTGAGGAAAGACGGGCAGGTGCTAAGTTTGGGAGAGGCAGGCAGGTGGGTTTAGGCAGGTAGGCAGGTGGGTGGGGACAGGCAAGTAAGTGGGTCTCATTCTTTCCACAGCGCCAGCACCCTCTCTCCCAACACCTGCAGCCTCCTCATATCCCTCCTCCCTCGCTCCCCCCCTCACCCATTTCTGTCTTTGCCCCACTGTTCGTGCTGCCTGCTCCTGCCCAGGTACTTTGACGTGGTGTCTGAGGTGGAGCCCAAGCGTCAGGAGCTGGCCGCTGCCAATGCCAAGCTGGAGGAGGCGAACGTGACCCTGATTGCGGTGCAGGAGAAGGTGGCTGAGCTGAATGCCAAGGTGCAAGAGCTGGAGGCGCAATTCAAGGCTGCCACGGACGACAAGGAGGCAGCGATCCGTGAGGTGAGGTGTCACCAGGCTGGACATGCTGGACAGGGCTCTGCCAGAAGCTGACAAGAGGGTGACCTGTCAGCAGCATCACAGGGTCTTGCTGGCGGTAGCACAAGGGCTGCCTGGTGTCACACATGGCCTCCCAGTGTCACTGTACCTGTGCTGGTCACACCACCTGCAAGCTGTGAGTCACTGTGTTGAGTTGAGCGGTGAGTATCTGGCTTGTTTGGCACCACTGGCATCGCACACACGTGCTTTGGATGAGGAGAGAGGCTGCCTGTGTTGCCTGCCGTGCCTGTTGAGCGGGTGTTGTCCGGCCTCTGTGGGCCTCACCTTGATCTCCCTCCTCCTTGCACGCTGTCTGCTGGGACCACCTGGCCTGGCTCTCTGGCCACCCACCCACCCTGCGCATGCCCCCTTTCGTGGCTGTGCAGAGCGAGCGGTGCCAGCGCAAGCTGGAGCTGGCCAACCGGCTGATCACAGCGCTGGCTAGTGAGGGAGAGCGGTGGGCCATGACGGTGGAGCAGCTGCGCAAGGACTACGAGGTGTTGACCGGTGACATGCTGCTGGCAGCTGCCTTCGTGTCCTATGCGGGGCCCTTCACCTCCAAGTTCAGGGCGGGGCTGATTGAGGACTGGATCAAGTTCTTGAAGGAGAGGCAGACGCCCATGACAGAGGGCATCAGTGACCCCCTCAAGGTAAGCTAAGCAGCCGTGCAAGGGTGGCAATGGCATGTATTGTCCTCTGTTGTTTGCTCATGTTTGACAGACAATGTATTGGCATGGAATGACGCACACTTACGAAAGACACCAAGTGTTGTGATGCTACATGCAGGTGCTGGTGGACGACGCCATTGTGGCGGGCTGGGTGCGTGAGGGGCTGCCCACGGATCCTACCTCCGTCCAGAACGGTACTATCCTCACAAACTCTGAGCGCTGGCCGCTGATGATGGACCCGCAGCTGCAGGGCATTGTGTGGATCAAGGAGCGCGAGAGCAAGAACTCATTGCAGGTCAGGCAGGGTGAAAGGCGGGCGGGTTGATATGATGTGGTCAGTGAGAACGTGCGAGGTAAAGAGAGAGCAGGGTAGGTGGGTGGGTGGGTGGGTGGTTGGGTGGGCCAGCAAAGCTTGTGTCACCACTGGGCAAAGAGATGCAAGCAGAGTGTCCCCAGGAGGGGGTAGTAGGGCAGGCTCTCTAAAGTTATAGTGCTGCCTGGTTGGATGGAGCCTGCTGTGGGCTGGGTGTGCCGCATTCTGCCATTGCCACATGACCTGCAGGTGATCCGTATGGGCGCTGACAACATGGTGTCTGTAATGGAGCGTGCCATTGAGGCTGGCAACAGCGTGCTGGTGGAGAACATGGGCGAGACTATTGACGCCGTGCTGAACCCTGTCATCACCCGCTCAACCTTCAAGAAGGGCCGCAACCTGTACGTGAAGCTGGGCGACAAGGAGGTGTGAGGCACAGCCTGGCATAGCAGCTGAGCTGTATGTCCACACGACAGCCATAGCCAGGATGTATGTGCTGGGTGGTGCCTGTGTGCAAGACCGCCTGCCCTATGCTCCACCGTGCACTGCTGCGACTGCAGGTGGAGTACAACAAGAACTTCAAGCTGTTCATGCACACCAAGCTGTCCAACCCGCACTACCCGCCAGAAATCCAGGCTGAGACCACCCTGATCAATTTTACCGTCACGGAGAAGGGCCTGGAGGACCAGCTGCTAGCGCTCGTGGTCAACAAGGAGCGACCCGACCTCGAGGAGACCAAGACGCAGCTCATCATTCAAAACACGGAATTCACCATCAAACTTAAGCAGTTGGAGGACGAGCTGCTGTACAAGCTGTCCAACGCGGAGGGCGACATCACGGAGGACGTGGCGCTTATTGAAAGCCTGGAAGAAAGCAAGCGCGTGGCCACCGAGATTAACGAGAAAGTCAAGGAGGCGAAGGAGACGGAGGTGGCCATCAACGAAAACCGCAACAAATACCGCAATGTGGCTGCGCGCGGGGCGATGCTGTTCTTCCTGCTCAACTCTCTCAACAAGATCCACGCGTTCTACCAGTACAGCCTCAACGCCTTCGTCACCGTGTACTCGCGAGGGCTGGACCTGGCGCCAGGCGGGCGCCGCAAGAAGGCGCCTCCGCCGGTCACTTTGCGGCAACTGTCGCACCGCTTGTCAAACACTCAGGCCAAGGACTTTGTGGAGGTCATCGCGGCAGCTCGTAGGCAGTCCAGTCGGCAGGGCAGCATGACGGGCGGCAGCGTGCG
Organism: Haematococcus lacustris; assembly: GCA_030144725.1. Taxonomy (NCBI): domain Eukaryota; kingdom Viridiplantae; phylum Chlorophyta; class Chlorophyceae; order Chlamydomonadales; family Haematococcaceae; genus Haematococcus; species Haematococcus lacustris. The sequence goes on along the minus strand of JASKMD010000020.1, from coordinate 1,638,834 downwards.
GCGCGGCAGCAATGCTGGCAGCGTCAACGGGGACCTGCCGAAGCTCAAACCTGAGACTGGCCCCGTGCCTGGTCCTCCCTCAATCATTGAGCGATTGCCCGAGGAGGTGCGTTAGCCAACGCCCAGTTTTGAGAAACACCATTCCATCACAAATCGACGTCTCATTGCCTTTAAGTCACAGGCCACAGTGACCTATCACCCCATCTTACCTCACCCATGGTACAGCCTGGCAACCCCTTCTTGTCTGTTCAAACGTCTCATGCTAGTAGTGTTCCTGTCACAGCACCAGCCCAGAGCAGTGGCCTTGTTTGCTATGCTTGCCTTGTCATGCTGGCGCCGATGTCATGTCGGCAGTGCCCTGGGCTCACTCCATCACTCTACCTGATTATGCTGCAGCCTGAGGAGGAGGAGGAGCTGTCCCTCAGCCCTGAGGAGCTGGAAGCGCGACTGCAATCCCTCCTGGACACCTGCACATACACAGTGTTCAACTACACACGACGCGGCCTGTTTGACCGTGACAAGCTCATCCTCCTGACCCTGCTCACCTTCACCATCCTGCTGCGCAGCCAGGTGGGCAATGCTGCTGTGCGCCAGCTCGCATGCAGCTCTGTATTCCAGCATGCCAGTGTCTTCTGTGTGTGTGCTTTTAAGCCAGTGTCTTCAGTGTCTTCTGCTGTTTGTAGATTGATTGCAGCAGATTGTCAGGTCTGGTGCTGCATGTCGTGCTCTCCATATCCACTCCCCAAGCTGCTAACCTGTGTTCTGGTGTGATGTGGTGTGATGTCTGGGCTGTAGGCAATCGACCCCACTGAGTATGAAGCCCTGTGCAAGGGCATGCGCAGCTCCAGCCCCCCACCCGTTACTGATGACTTAAGCCGCTGGCTCACTGAGGGGCAGTGGGCCTCTCTGGACGTGCTGACCACCATGTCTGCCTTCACCAGCCTGGCAAAGGACATGGAGAAGAACAGTGACGAGTGGTGAGCGGCGGGGCACCCAACCACCTGCCTGCACGCTGCTGCTGGCCTGCTGTGCTGTCTTGGTTGGGAAGCCACCGTCTGTCTGCCTGGCTGCAGGGCTGCCTGGTGTGCAAACGAGGCTCCAGAGCGGGCGCCCATGCCTGGTGAATGGGCCAAGCTCACTGACTTCAAGCAGCTGCTCATCATTCGTGCCCTGCGCCCTGACCGCATCACCAATGCGCTGCAAAACTTTTGTGAAAAGGTGCGCGATGCCTTGCACTGCACAGTTCAGGGGCCACGCTGAACTTTGTTGCGGTCACATCTGCCAGGCTACCACCAGCCACCACACGCTCCAAACCGTAGCAACTGACATGACTACACAGCCATGGCAATGACACAGGTGTACAGGCACGGGGCTGGCGCCCAGCTGATGTATGGCAGTGGCCTGATGGGGCCAGTTGGCTGCTGTGTGGGCTGCAGGTGATGGGCAGCCAATACGTGAACCAGGACGCCTTCAACCCAGCGCATGTGGTGGAGGAGAGCAGCAGCTCCACGCCCTTCTTCTTCATCCTGTTCCCCGGCTACTCCCCGTCCAAGGAGGTGGAGCTGTACGCCAACAAGGTGAGGCCCCCTTCACCCTGTGTGCGCCCTACCTGGTCAGATAGATCCGCCCATGTCAACACAAGCTGTAACATGGCAGCTTTGGTGCACACCTACGGCACCCTACCCTAGTGTGCGGTGTCAGGGGATGAGTCAGGTGCCTGGGTCTGGCCCATCCTGTCTCATCAATGTTGGGCTGCATGGCTGGCTGGCTGGCTGGCTTGCAGATGGGCAAGTCCGTGGAGAATGGGAAGCTGACGCTGATCAGCATGGGGCAGGGCCAGGAGGGGCCTGCGGAGGCAGTGCTGGACAGATACACCAAGGAGGGTGGCTGGGTGTTCCTGGACAACGTGCACCTCATGCAGGTGACCCGAGTGTGAAGGGCGTGGAGGGGGTGGGAGGGGTGTGAAGGGGGTGGGAGGGGGATGGCAGGGGCGTGGAGGGGGATGGGAGGGGGGGTGGGAGGGGGCGTGGGATGGCGGTGGGTTTGTGCAGCGGAGCTCACCCTGCAGGCACACAGGGGTGTGCAGTGGTCAAAAGGCTTTAGGGAGGGAGGGTGAGGGAGCGGGGAGGTCAGGGTGGGTCATAACTGGTAGGAGGGGGGCAGGGATGCTTGGGGACGGTAGCTTGCTCAGCTGTGGCCCTGGCCCTTCCTTGCATCATGTAGTCCTGCTCTTCATGCCCAGGGCTGGATCCCACGGCTTGAGCGCAAGCTGGAGATTGCGGCTGAAACCGCCCACCCAGAGTTCCGCTGCTTCTTTTCCGCGGAGCCTATCAACGGCGCACCCCATGCCAAGATTATCCCAGAGTCCATCCTGCAGACCTGCATCAAGGTGCGGTGATGGTGCTCGAACCCTGGCTGCATGGTGATGCAGTCGATGCATATAACCCTGCTGCCGTGCACTGATGCTGCCCTGGGCCATGCAGGGCAGGGCTGGTGCCATGCTGGTTGTGTTCAATCAAGGCATGGGAAGCAGCTGTGTTTCCTAGGCAACCACAGAGACCGAGCACTGCCCATACCACCGCATACCACAACTTAGTGCCAGGCAGTCTCCAGGGAGGCAAATGCGGTGTTGGCCGCTGGTGCCCACAGATCTCCAACGAGCCTCCCAGTGACATGAAGTCCAACATGCGCCGCGCCTTTGCGGCATTCACCGAGGAGATGTGCTTGCGGCCGTCTACTGAGACCAAGCGCACCGCGTACAAGGCCATCCTGTTCGGGCTCTGCTTTTACCACTCGCTGCTGCTAGGGCGCAAGAAGTTTGGGACGGGCATCGGCACAGGCTCTGGTTCAGGCCTGGGCTTTTGCCGCGGCTACTCCTTCAATATGGGCGACCTCACCACCTGCGGCGACGTCTTGTACAACTACCTGGAGGCGTACGAGTCCATCCCTTGGCCGGACCTGCGATACATGTTTGGCGAGGTCTTCTACGGCGGGCACATTACCGACGGCATGGACCGGCGCGCCTGCACCACGTACCTGGAGGTGCTGATTCGCCCAGAAATTCTGCCCTCCGGAGACTTGGAGGACGCGAGTACCTGGTCTCCACCCCCGCTGGAGCTGGCCCCGGGCTTCAGGGCCCCAGTCCCATCCTCCTATCAGGCATTGAAGGACGCCATCGAGACGTCTCTGCCATCAGAATCGCCAGTTGTGTATGGCATGCACCCCAACGCTGAGCTGTCGCTGCTGACCTCATTGGGTGAGACTTTGTTCAAGACGGTGCAAGAGGTCACCGGAGGAGCGGCCAGTGGTGGGGCAGGGAGTGGAGGCGAGAGCTCGGTCCGGCAAAACTTGCAGTGGTGAGTCCCCACCATGGTATGGGAGCAACACTCATTAGGGCGCATTAGGGCCTTTCAAATGGGGTTACACATGCGAGTGGGTAAGCATCTCCAAAGCCTGCTTGACGCTGCATTCCTAACTCCTGCTTCGCTGCTTGGTCTTTGACTGGCTCGTGCCTCATCGCCTCCCTGCAGGTTCATGGAGAAGCTGCCAGAGCCCTTCAACATGGTAGAGGTAGAGCTGCGGGTCAAGGACAAGACGCCTTATGTGGTCGTCGCCCTGCAAGAGGCCAACCGCATGAATGCGCTACTGGTTGAGATGAAGCGCAGCATGGACGAGCTGTTGCTGGGCCTGGACGGCGCGCTGAACATGAGCGACAAGATGGAGGCGCTGTCCCGCGGCATCGCCACCAACAGCGTGCCCGCACTGTGGATGAGTCAAATGAGCACCCGCGTTCAAGAGGTCTACACCCTCACAGCCTGGTATAACGACGTCGTCAAGCGCTACGAGCAGCTCGCGTCCTGGACGTCCGGCGACATCGTCACACCCATCTCCGTGTGGTTGCCCGGGCTCTTCAACCCCAAGGCTTTCCTCACTGCCGTCATGCAGACATTCGCGCGTGCCAACAAGCTGCCCTTGGACGTGATGAAATTCATGACAGAGGTCACGCGATACAACTCCCCAGAACAGATTACAGAAGCTGCTCCGCTGGGCGTGTACATCCACGGCCTCTCACTCGAGGGCGCGCGCTGGGACAAGGAAGACGGTGTGCTCAAGGAATCCAACCCCAACGAGCTGCACCCGGCCTTGCCGGTCATCCAGGTCAAGCCAGTGACGAGCGACCAGTACGTGACCGAAGGGTACTACGCCTGCCCGGTGTACACCAACATGCAGCGCGCGAATGTGTACTCACCCATCGTATCCATGTTCACACTACGTACCGCCGAGCCGGAACATCGCTGGACCCTGGCGAGCGTCGCGGTGCTTCTGCAAGACGAGTTGTCCGCCTAAACACGGCACGGTGGCTGGGCAAGCCACCCCGTGTGCATCTCCATCGTGCATATTTGGAACCTTGCGGGCGTGCCGACATGCGTGGGACATGATGCAACACTGACATTGTATTAGGTAGAGTGGGCCTGCAAGACTGCATCAGAAAAGCATGGTGCCTTCGTATGTGTTTTCCAGATTCCTTCACCGTGCATTTATGCATCCGATGATGTGCGAGCGGCTGAATAAGGGTATTGATAGCTTTGTGATGCGATACGTTGCTAGACTGCATGCGTTACATGCTGCACTTTTCAATCAGCAATGGACCTTGACTTTCGAGCATGGTCATGCTCGTACAACCTTCTGCCGGAAGCTGCCTTTCCTGCCTGCATGTGATTAAGGCTAATGCTGCAAGCATGCATACAAGCACATATCCCGATGCTGCGGCTCAGGCAGCCTAGAATCACCCTCCAATCCAGGTCGGGTGTTCCAGCGGCTGCTGCGCCCAGCCTGGAGCCAGTGGCATGGCCGGACCCTGCCCAGGAACCCCCCAGCTGCACCTTGCCTAGTGCCCCCACCTCAAGCTTCCCCATGGGCAAGGTGGTTGGACCGGGACACCAACCCGTGCCTCACCTTCCAGCGCACTGGGGAGAGTGTGCAACGCCCCAGGGAGATGTGCCGCTGGGAGGGCCTCGAGGCTCTGTCGCATGAGCAGTTCTGGTGTTCTACTAAGTAGTCAGCACATGGCGCAGCGTGTCAGCATACACCTGTACCAACACATTGCTCACAGCCAGGCTTCTGTACTTGCTGGGATCAGAGGAATCGGTGTCTGCGAAGAAGAGGCTGATCATTAAAGCAGTCAAGGGATGAGCATTCGGTGATGAGCGTTCAGTCAGCATGGCCGCATGACGTGCATGGCCAGCAGCCCATCAACCCCACCCAGTCATGACCGCACCCAGCCTAAGCGTACCATGCCTGCTCAGAATGATGGCTAGGAGGTGATAGGGGTCTCTGGTACTGATGGACAACCAGCAAGCCCAATGTTAGCATGTGCAATTCCATGCCACATCGTCGCGCCCAACGCGTACGGTAACACAACTAAGATACAGTAAGACATTTGCATATGTCGGAGGGTGCGAAGGCGGTGCAAGCGCTGAGGAGTTTGGAACACATTAAGCTCGATGGGCTGCGATTCCGGCTCATAGATGCGCGAGGCCTGGTCAGTCGACATGGGCATTGATCATTTGCACCAGAAGGCACATGCCTTGTCACATTTGCACCACAAGGCACATGCCAAGGGTTGAGCAGCCTTGACCCAACCCTGGTCGCAGGTGGTGGGCACTTTGGCCACCCAGATCTCTACTCTGCTGCAAGGGAAAGATAAACCAACTTACAGCCCCAAACGAAACATGGGGGATGTGGTCATCGTCATTAACGCAGCCCATGTGCATTTCACGCACGACAAGTGGGCCACTAAGTCGTACGCATGGCATACAGGTCAGGTTGCGGCCAGCTGGCACCCTGCTCTTACAGCTGCAACCCACCGCATTGTGTGGCGCCAGTCTCTATGTTGTAGGCACTCCTAGTCGCATACCACATGGCCCCATGGCGCTGCTGATCCTGTAAACCCATCTTCCATGCCTGCCCATGTAAGCAGGCTGGCCAGGGGGCTTCAGGGAACGACCAGCGCTTGACCAGTGGGAGCGCGATCCCACAAGCATCTTAGTGAAGGCTGTCAATGGCATGCTACCGAAGAACAGACTGCGGCCATATCGCATGGACAAGCTCAAGGTAAGGGCAGGGCAGGGCAGGGCAGGGCAGGGCAGGGCAGGGCAGGGCGGGGCGGGGCGGGGCGGGGCGGGGCGGGGCGGGGCGGGGCGGGGCGGGGCGGGGCGGGGCGGGGCGGGGCGGGGCGGGGCGGGGCGGGGCGGGGCGGGGCGGGGCGGGGCGGGGCGGGGCGGGGCGGGGCAGGGCAGGGCAGGGCAGGGCAGGGCAGGGCAGGGCAGGGCAGGGCAGGGCAGGGCAGGGCAGGGCAGGGCAGGTATACCCGATGATGGCGAGGCACTGCTACCCTCCAGCCCCTGTCTTCCTCTGAAGCACTGGTGTACCCTGCAAGCTGCACCAACAAAGCGTCCAATGCCCTCCCCAACCTTACCTATGCAGGAGATAGATAGAAGTGCATAGATAGATAGTAGACAGAAGAAGGTATAAGATAGAGGGAAGCGCATGACTTGCAGTTAGCCATGGCCGCTGCCACACTGCACCCAGCTGCCCCTCCAGTGTAGTGCTGGGCTGACTGCATACAGCTTGACCCGCCCTCTCCCTGTATCGGCCCGCCCAGGTGTTTCCTGAGGCTGAGCACCCCTTCAGCGACCTGCCACTGGTGCCCTATGTCCCTGCCGCAAAGCGCGTGCAGCGCACTGGACTCAGCTGGTCGCTGCCTGAGGGTTTGCAGCCCATGAACCCAGAGATATTTGCCTTCAGGTGATGAGGGGCGACTGAGGCCAGCGGGCGGGCGGGCGGGCAGGCAGGCAGGCAGGCAGGCAGGCAGTTCAGACAAGACCTGAGCATGTGAGCTCCATCCCAGGGAGGGGCAGGGCAGGGCAGGGCAGGGCAGGGCAGGGCAGGGCAGGGCAGGGCAGGGCAGGGCAGGGCAGGGCAGGGCAGAGCAGGGTGCTGCAGTGCAGTGGCTCCTAGCAAAGCCCTGGGAGGTCAGGGTCTAAGCACACGTTAAGATGGTGGTGGCTCCACAGCCAGGGGGTATACATCGCCCGCCTGCGACAAGTATGCCTTGCCATGCTGCTAAAACATATTGATTACGTGCCTAATGCCCCATGCATGCTGTCCTGGAGTAGCTGACAGGTAGTTAAGATGCCATACCATGGTGTTGCATGGTGGCAGCCATGGTGTCCAAACTGTCAACACAGGGACATGAGTGTCAAGGTCAGGTCGATGCAAATTGCTCTGATGATGGTATTCTCATTGGATCACAGCTTCATTGCCGGCAGTCTGGTATGGCTGCTTGGTCTTGCCCATCAGCAATTTGAGCTTGAAAACCGGCGACCCGCTCTGATGCGCACTGAGACGATGTCTAGATGGTTGTGGGTGTGGGCTGCTGCCGGCTGCAGGGCCTGGACTGGTTCGCAGCGTGCTTCCCAGCCGCCTCAGCAGCAGCAGCAGCAGCAGCAGCAACCTCCTGTCGCTCAACTGCTGTCAGCCAGCTCAGGCCAGGCTGCAGGTCTAGTTAGCCCTACTAGCAGCAGCCCCAGCAGCAGCAGTCAGGGTGGCAGGCGGCAGGCAGCAGGACTGGCACCCATGCATGCAGCCCCAGCCCCTGCTGCCGAATCCCTCCCACGAACACAGCCCTCAGCCAATCCAGCTCACCCTCACAGCCCCTCAGGGGCTAGTGTGGTGGTGGGGCAGGATCAGGGACAGCAGAGGGTGGGGCAGGGAGGCTTGCCCACAAGTGTGCAAGTGGCTGCACCTGACCCACCTAGTAAGAGAGGCCAGCCAGGCAGCAGCAGCAGGCCCAGGCAAGGCCACGGGCAGTTTGGCCCGTTGCCCCGGCTGCCTGATCCTGCAGCTAGGCGTGGCCTGGGTGCCTTTCTGGAGCTTCTGACGGAGGAGGAGAAGGCTGCACTGCTGGCTGAGGAGAACAAGGAGACCGGCAGCAGCAGCAGCAGCAGCAGCAGCAGGAGCGTGTGATGGCAGGCGCAGGGGCACACAGCAGGGGCGGCAGCAAGGGGGGCAGCGGGGGCAGCAGCAAGGGGGGCAGCAAGGGCCATCAGCACAGGGGTGGCAGCAGCATGTGAAGGTGACCAGTGAGGGGAACAGCCGCGGGCCTAAGGCTACGGATGGCACGGAGTACAGACCCTGTGCATTACTGGCACTTCACAGCTCTCATGAGACCCCGGAGCACCAGCAGGCTATTCGGCATTCGGTGCCCCATGCCCCATGCATGCCTGTGTCAAACACACGCCGTGACAAATGGTATCGGCACATGCTTGACCACTGATGTCAACTGCTGCTGGCGCCGCGCAGCCTCGTGACACAAGTACCCCCGCAATAACAAGTCGCCAAGTGATCACTTAATCCTTGGCCCAGCGACAAAAGGCTATGCTGGCATGTTGAGATGCGACGCTGGAATAGATGCTGACCTGGGGCATTTACAAAGGAGCACCGTGGTGAAGTTGAACAGCACGACGACTAGGTTTACTTTCAACCCTAACAACAGGACAACAACAGTGCGGCGATGCCCGATGTAAAGTCCGCAGCATCTGGAGCTAAATTGCCGCCCGCAGGCTGAACTACAGTCCGCCCGAGCCTGCCGGTGGTTTCAGCGTGCGACGCGGCTCAAAGGTACTTCTCAACCTCCCGGCCCAGCTCAGCAGGTGTCGTGGTGCTCCCGAACCTACAGCCATGCATCACATGCAGCGTGGGAGCAAGATGAGGCACAGGCTCGTCCTCCACCAGCCTGACAATCCCAGGCAGCCCTATCCCCAGGCAGGCCCAGCCAGTCAATAAGATCAGCCAGCCCAGCTCCTCAGGCACTGTTCTGCTCTTTGCATGTCTGACTAGCCTTGCCTCCCGCACAAGGACGCTACACACATAAAAGGCACTGCCACTCACCTTCCCACCACATTGCCCTCCTTATCCACCAGGAATTTGCTGCAAGGAGTGTGCAGGATAGCACACATGGAGTTGTTGAGACGTCTGGTACTGGGGGCACCTTTTGTACTTGCTCAGTCATATGTATGGCTGGGAGCCAAGTAGAGTGCTTCTGGCGCGTTTGCACTGCCGCTGCTGCTGCTCCTGCTGCTGGTGGTGGCTGATGATGATCCTACTGGTTGCTGACATCGCCGACGGATGCTGCTGCTGCCCCTCACCTGAAGTTCCATTTAATGTCAGAGGTCAGGAACCCGCCCTTGGCACTCTTCAGGAACTGGAACACTGGGTCAGCCCCAGCCCCATTTACGTCCACCTACATGCACCCACCGTCCACCCTACATATGTAGTAATACAAGTGGCAGCAAGAGGGGGCCTGCAGCCTTTCCCTGCTGCCTGCATACACTGCCCCCCCTGAGTGCCTGCCCCTGCTGCTGCCCTGACTGCTTGCATCACTGCTGCCACTGGGCAGCAGCTTGGTCTGCCAGTGTCAATGCAGGGCTGTCATGCTCCTCCTCTCTCCTCTCCTCCCGCCTCCTAGCCACTACCACCCACTGCTCCCTCCTCGAACAAGCGCATGTTGATCATGCCAACTCTACACCATAGCCCTCACGTTCAGGCAATAGTGTAGGTGGTATCTCTCATGGACCATGTCCATGTGCATTGGATATACTCCACACAGCCCATTAACACCATTTGAGTCGGGCCACTAGTAGGTCCCTAGTCCATTACTGGTCGGGCTCAACTGGGAGCCCTGGTGAGGGACAAGGGGGCTGTCATGCTCCTCCACAGTCACCTGTCGTAGGTTGCTTTCCCACCTTCATGTCCCAGGGCCTGGGGCCTCAGGCCACTTGCCTTGCTCATGAGGGGGAAGGTGATGCCGTAGGTGGAGGCGGCAAAGCGCTTGATGCTGGCATTGTCACCCGGCTCCTTCATACGCAGGAGCATGTAGGCGTAGACAAATGGTAGATGGTGGTGTATATAGAAGTGTACTTTTGACTTCAATGCAATGCATGGACATTTTATACATCAAGGAGCTCACCTGCTGGCCGAACTGGTTGCATGGAAAGCCTGCGATCGTAGCAAGAGGTAATACTCACAGGTCGGCAGCAGTGACGTCCCAACACATCACACCATGATGCATGGCAGAGGAGTGAGAAGATGACCTACAAGACCACGGCTGGTTCTCCACTCACCAAGCACAGTGAAGCCTTTGGCCTTGTACTTAGTGTAAAGTGCTTGCAGCTCCGAGTATTGCGGAGTAAAGCCTGTACACGAGGTCAGCACTGTTACCATCACACAGCCCACATTAGGAGGCAAGAAACACCCCACATGGCCTCTCCTGCCAGTCTTGCCCACCAGATAATGTCTTCCCGCCGCCGTTACTGTCAGCCTCACATGACTGCCTGGCCACAAGGCTTCCCAAAGCCTAACCTCAACACTACCCTACATGCATCAAGTGCGACATGCTTTGGAGCAGCCAACTGACCACACTGGCTGGCAAGGTTGACCACCAGCACCACGTTGCCCTTGAACTTGCTCAGGCTGGTGTCCCGGCCATCAATGTCTTTCACCTGCCATGCCGGCAGTCATCATCATCATCATTATTGGTTTGTCAGCAGCACACATGCTCACGGCCTTAGGAAGCCATGGTACAGGCTCTCTTGATGCGACCGCACCATGCAACATGGGCTTGACACATGTTTACTGATCATGCAATCATCAGTCAAACAAAGTAATCTCCGTATGCCTTCCTTCCCACACACTATGCAAACAGTGCAGCCTCTTGTTTGCTCCAAGTCGGCCATCTGGCCCGATATGTGGCTCACATTTACGAGTGCTGGAATCAAACTGGTTGCGCACCTTGAAGTCGAAGAAGCTCTCTTTCACCGCAGATGAGCCAAACAAAGCTTGCACGCGAACACGCTGCAGGCGAGAAACAGCTCGCGGGCGATGGCTGCAGCAGGCAGATGCGGATGGCACGCGCGCGAGCATGATGGTTTGGCTGCGGCTGGGATAATGTGTGTGGATAACTTCCTCCACCATCCATCGAACCTCCACCCATGTCACAAACGAATACACTTTTTTTAAATCTTATGATTGCCAATGAGTTTGACTTGTGCCTAGGGCATGCGTATTAGCTTAGAGCCGAAATGCTAATATGGAGTAGATAATTGGCCAAGATGGAGTGTAAAGACGCGAGGCCGAGGTCCGAGCGCGTAACAGCCCAAGACCTCAGCCAGAGGCCGCGGAGCGTAGCGAATTTGAGAGTACAGAGAGTATGACTTGCATGACCCATGTTGGGGCCCCATGAGGCCAGGAGCAGCTGAGGTGTGTCCGCGATTGCTTGCGCCGGCATGGCCTGAAATGCAAAAGTTAACGCGCCGCTTGCTAGGAGACGCGCATTGATTCGCAGCTGCCAATGTGATGATCGCTATCTAAAAAAGCGGTGCAGTGTTGTGGGTATACTTGCATCAAGATTACCTACCCCATGTTGGGGCCTGTTAGTTGGGACCAACTGAGTTTGGCATGGAATTTACGGGGAAGGACACACGAGCACGAAGAAATCGACTGGGCTGCTTATCTTATCATGCCTGGCTTGGTATGCTCGCAGTTCTGCAATGCTTAACCGGCACGGGGTAAGGCACCATCCAAAACAAAGCTAGAGAAACGGCAGAGCACGCTGAGTCCGAATAAACTTGATGGTGTTACAAAGTTACCAATGTTTCAGCAATTCAGCACCAGCACAGAACTAGCACCTCCTCCACCAAAACACTGATTAGACAGCCTCACTGCAGGCTAGGATACAGATGCTTGCGTTCAGATTCATGTTCAGCTTGCCACGGCTGTCTTAAATAGCTCCCCCAGCTCTGGGCCTGAGCGTCATGTTTAGTACTCTGCGCGGCAAGCGAAGGATCACACATGCGTCAGCACTAGCAAAACAGATGCAGACAGGAGCATGGTGCATACACATGACAGACATGTTGCAGCAGTGCATGGATGACAGGCTACATAGGTGCCAGCCTCGTCCTTGACTCACCCTCGCCCTCGCCCTCTCCAGCGCCCTCAGCAGACTCGGCGCCGACCTCCTCAAAGTCCTTCTCCAGGGCCGCCAGGTCCTCTCGGGCCTCAGAGAACTCGCCCTCCTCCATGCCCTCGCCCACATACCAGTGCACAAAGGCACGCTTGGCATACATCAGGTCGAACTTGTGGTCCAGGCGGGAGAACACCTCGCCAATGGCGGTAGAGTTGGAGATCATGCACACGGCGCGCTGCACCTTGGCCAAGTCGCCACCAGGCACCACGGTGGGGGGCTGGTAGTTGATGCCACACTTGAAGCCAGTGGGGCACCAGTCCACAAACTGGATGGTGCGCTTGGTCTTGATGGTGGCAACGGCAGCATTCACATCCTTGGGCACCACATCACCACGGTACATCATGCAGCAGGCCTGCAGTGCACACCACCAGGCACCTCTTTGGTTGCAGGCTGTCGTTGGGAACATAACAGAACAGTCAGCCTGCTGCTGGGTGCACGCATGTGTAAGGGTTACCTCCTGCCAGCCAGGAGCCCGGCCACTCACCATGTACTTGCCATGGCGGGGGTCGCACTTGACCATCATGCTGGCAGGCTCAAACACTGCGTTGGTGATCTCAGCCACGGACAGCTGCTCGTGGTAGGCCTTCTCAGCGCTGATGATGGGGGCGTAGGAAGACAGCACAAAGTGGATGCGGGGGTAAGGCACCAGGTTGGTCTGGAACTCAGTGATGTCCACGTTCAGGGCGCCATCAAAGCGCAGGGAGGCAGTCAAGGAGGAGATGACTTGGGCGATCAGGCGGTTCAGGTTGGTGTAGGTGGGGCGCTCAATGTCCAGGGAGCGGCGGCAGATGTCATAGATGGCCTCATTGTCCAGCATGATGGCCACGTCAGTGTGTTCCAGCAGGGAGTGGGTGGACAGCACGGAGTTGTAGGGCTCCACCACGGCGTTGGACACCTGAGGCAAGCAGGCGAGCAGGCAAGCTTGGTGGCCCCGAACAATGAACAGGATTTATACTCTGGTGCAAGGAATCATGGTAGGGTGGTGCTGCGTAAATGGTAGGGGTCAGCACTGACCTGGGGGGAGGGGTAGATGGTGAAGCCCAGCTTGGACTTCTTCCCGTAGTCCACACTCAGCCGCTCCAGCAGCAGGGAGCCAAGGCCAGAGCCGGTACCACCACCCACAGCATTGAACACCAGGAAGCCCTGCAGGCCTGTGCAGTTGTCAGCCAGCTTGCGGATGCGGTCCAGGGCCAGGTCCACGATCTCCTTGCCGATGGTGTAGTGACCGCGAGCAAAGTTGTTGGCAGCGTCCTCCTTGCCGGAGATCAGCTGCTCAGGGTGGAACAGCTGGCGGTAGGTACCGGTGCGGACCTCATCCACCACAGTGGGCTCCAGGTCCAGGAAGATGGCACGGGGCACGTGCTTGCCAGCACCAGTCTCACTGAAGAAGGTGTTAAAAGCATCATCGCCACCACCAATGGTCTTGTCACTGGGCATCTGACCATCAGGCTGGATGCCGTGCTCCAAGCAGTAAAGCTCCCAGCAGGCATTGCCGACCTGCAGAGTTTACAGGAGGTAGGAGAGTCAAAGCATGTCTGTGATGCCATTCGAGACACACGCTGATTGTAGACGCTCGTCTACTGTTGCACGCGAGCGGGATTCAAATGCAGCAGTCTCTGTGCGCGTGCATGTCCTGATGTCGAAAGCTTACCTGTACACCGGCTTGGCCCAAGTGGATTGAAATGGCCTCGCGCATCTTTAAGGGTGCTGTTTAAACTGCGAGCGCGAGCATTCGAGGCAAGTCAACCAGCAAGTCGTGATCACTGGCGACATATGGGATGTCGAAGTGGGTATGTAGGGCGAAGCTGGAGGGCCAACAGCTGGGCATGGCAACCTAAGCTTGTACTCACGAGAGAGAATAAACGGGGAATGGGTTGTATGCCGGTGCTGTTCTGGACGAGCGAGGCAGACAAGTATGCTTGCTATCGAAACCGGGCGCTTTGTAGCCCGCATGTCACACAGTGACCATCAATTCAACCAAAACGAATCATCGCGGGTAGCATACAGCTGAGGTTGTCTAGTCCACAAACAGCGTGGTTGCCAAAACTGAGCAAGCCGCTGCATGCTCCACTGCCACCATGTGCTCGTATCCCACCTAGCTCTGGACAGCGGGGAGCCCATCAACAAGGCACTTCCGCAGAGTTGCCGAGGTGTATTGTGGGGAACCGCACTGCCTAGTGCCACTACAGGCCTGCCAGCTTGTCAGTTGCTTGTGCGTGAAAGGCCTGCTTGACGATGGAAGGAAAGGCCCAGTACATCTCTGGATGAAGCACAGCCTCATGCTGCTCCACAATGTCCGTCCCAAGCACCACCACAACCAACAATGCAGCAGCACCTCCCCCACCAGCAGTGGGCCCCCTTACTCACACGACACGAAGGAGAGCATGGCAGTCTCGCTTGCCTGCAGCCAACATGACATGTGGCAAGTGGACCTATGATCACACACCATGCGGCCAGCATCCCAGGTCTGCTGTGGTCCTAGCTTGTGGTCCTAGCTTTGTTGGCAGTGATGAGGTGTGGAGGGTGCATGGTAGGCTGACAACTCACCTAGGGACAGCGTCGCGCCATGACAGCATACAGCCTGAACCTCTGGTTGGCCCGCATCTCAGCCCACATGGGCCCCAAGGAACCCTCATGCAATACAGCTGCATGGTAGTCTATGTAGCCCTGCCAATAGACACCGCGGGGCTGGCCTTTGATAGGCTGTCCCACTGTGGCTTGAGCTTGCATTGCGAATTGAATGTCACCTGCTTATTTGCGCTGATGCCACTGTCACGGGCGAGCTTGCAGTGGTAGATGCACCTGATGCTGTTGTCTGGGTTGCACTGGTCGGTGACCACACATGCTATGTTTGTGGCACCTGGGCCGCAGCCTAGGCACATGAGCCCCCTCCCTGGCTTAAGGGCTCACTGCTCCCCGCTCTGCACCCATCCTGGGCAGGTCCTCCCTGCGCATGGGGCTGGTGAGGGGGGCCAGGGGGTGTAGGGACACGGGCCAGGTGGCTGTCTTTGGGCATGGTGGTGTCAGCCTGCTGCCGGAGTGTACTCAAGCCTGAGGTCTGCAGTGCACATCAATTCACCTTGCACATTGATTCACCTTGCAAATCGACAGGCCTGCACCAGGGGAGGGCGTGATGAGACTCTGGCTTGGAGTTTTGTAATATCGGCGACCTATCTCATGGCACCATGCACATGAGACATGAAGGGAATCCCTTCAAGGGAATCCCTTCAAGGCCAGGACCTGGCCGGGAATCCCGTCAAGGGATGCGCACAAGTCAGATCATGTAGTGCCTGATGTCTCACTCCTAGTGGGTCACAACCTCATACTCTTGCCTTGCGCCTGCCATGCATGCAAAGCTACAGGAACAAGCCTGACAAAGCGCGACGCCGCGCCACATCCATAAGCATGGCACACGCATGAACGCCTTGCAATAACTATTCTGCTGCGCTATGCTGCGTCCTGGTTAAATGCTGCAAAAGCTGCCAGAAACACAGGGACTCGCCGCTGCTGTTGTGGCCGCTGCTATCCACATACTCGTCGTCCTCCAGATAGCGTCGTGTGGCAGTGTCTTACATAGTGTAAAATCCTCCAACTCCTTCCCACGGGCCTCTTCAACAGAACAGAAGCTCAGCTTAAAAGTAAACAACCCACAACTTGTCACACGCACGTTGACACCTGACAGTACTTCTGGCTCGATAGCAGGCGCAGTTCAACCACTGATGTCGCTACATACCACTAGAACAATCGGTTGTGAGCAGCTGAGGTGTGTCCACGATTGCTTGCGCCGGCATGGCCTGAAATGCAAAAGTTAACGCGCCGCTTGCTAGGAGACGCGCATTGATTCGCAGCTGCCAATGTGATGATCGCTATCTAAAAAAGCGGTGCAGTGTTGTGGGTATACTTGCATCAAGATTACCTACCCCATGTTGGGGCCTGTTAGTTGGGACCAACTGAGTTTGGCATGGAATTTACGGGGAAGGACACACGAGCACGAAGAAATCGACTGGGCTGCTTATCTTATCATGCCTGGCTTGGTATGCTCGCAGTTCTGCAATGCTTAACCGGCACGGGGTAAGGCACCATCCAAAACAAAGCTAGAGAAACGGCAGAGCACGCTGAGTCCGAACAAACTTGATGGTGTTACAAAGTTACCAATGTTTCAGCAATTCAGCACCAGCACAGAACTAGCACCTCCTCCACCAAAACACTGATTAGACAGCCTCACTGCAGGCTAGGATACAGATGCTTGCGTTCGGATTCATGTTCAGCTTGCCACGGCTGTCTTATATAGCTCCCCCAGCTGTGGGCCTGAGCGTCATGTTTAGTACTCTGCGCGGCAAGCGAAGGATCACACATGCGTCAGCACTAGCAAAACAGATGCAGACAGGAGCATGGTGCATACACATGACAGACATGTTGCAGCAGTGCATGGATGACAGGCTGCATAGGTGCCAGCCTCGTCCTTGACTCACCCTCGCCCTCGCCCTCTCCAGCGCCCTCAGCAGACTCGGCGCCGACCTCCTCAAAGTCCTTCTCCAGGGCCGCCAGGTCCTCTCGGGCCTCAGAGAACTCGCCCTCCTCCATGCCCTCGCCCACATACCAGTGCACAAAGGCACGCTTGGCATACATCAGGTCGAACTTGTGGTCCAGGCGGGAGAACACCTCGCCAATGGCGGTAGAGTTGGAGATCATGCACACGGCGCGCTGCACCTTGGCCAAGTCGCCACCAGGCACCACGGTGGGGGGCTGGTAGTTGATGCCACACTTGAAGCCAGTGGGGCACCAGTCCACAAACTGGATGGTGCGCTTGGTCTTGATGGTGGCAACGGCAGCATTCACATCCTTGGGCACCACGTCACCACGGTACATCATGCAGCAGGCCTGCAGTGCACACCACCAGGCACCTCTTTGGTTGCAGGCTGTCGTTGGGAACATAACAGAACAGTCAACCTGCTGCTGGGTGCACGCATGTGTAAGGGTTACCTCCTGCCACAGGAGCCCGGCCACTCACCATGTACTTGCCATGGCGGGGGTCGCACTTGACCATCATGCTGGCAGGCTCAAACACTGCGTTGGTGATCTCAGCCACGGACAGCTGCTCGTGGTAGGCCTTCTCAGCGCTGATGATGGGGGCGTAGGAAGACAGCACAAAGTGGATGCGGGGGTAAGGCACCAGGTTGGTCTGGAACTCAGTGATGTCCACGTTCAGGGCGCCATCAAAGCGCAGGGAGGCAGTCAAGGAGGAGATGACTTGGGCGATCAGGCGGTTCAGGTTGGTGTAGGTGGGGCGCTCAATGTCCAGGGAGCGGCGGCAGATGTCATAGATGGCCTCATTGTCCAGCATGATGGCCACGTCAGTGTGTTCCAGCAGGGAGTGGGTGGACAGCACGGAGTTGTAGGGCTCCACCACGGCGTTGGACACCTGAGGCAAGCAGGCGAGCAGGCAAGCTTGGTGGCCCCGAACAATGAACAGGATTTATACTCTGGTGCAAGGAATCATGGTAGGGTGGTGCTGCGTAAATGGTAGGGGTCAGCACTGACCTGGGGGGAGGGGTAGATGGTGAAGCCCAGCTTGGACTTCTTCCCGTAGTCCACACTCAGCCGCTCCAGCAGCAGGGAGCCAAGGCCAGAGCCGGTACCACCACCCACAGCATTGAACACCAGGAAGCCCTGCAGGCCTGTGCAGTTGTCAGCCAGCTTGCGGATGCGGTCCAGGGCCAGGTCCACGATCTCCTTGCCGATGGTGTAGTGACCGCGAGCAAAGTTGTTGGCAGCGTCCTCCTTGCCGGAGATCAGCTGCTCAGGGTGGAACAGCTGGCGGTAGGTACCGGTGCGGACCTCATCCACCACAGTGGGCTCCAGGTCCAGGAAGATGGCACGGGGCACGTGCTTGCCAGCACCAGTCTCACTGAAGAAGGTGTTGAAAGCATCATCGCCACCACCAATGGTCTTGTCACTGGGCATCTGACCATCAGGCTGGATGCCGTGCTCCAAGCAGTAAAGCTCCCAGCAGGCATTGCCGACCTGCAGAGTTTACAGGAGGTAGGAGAGTCAAAGCATGTCTGTGATGCCATTCGAGACACACGCTGATTGTAGACGCTCGTCTACTGTTGCACGCGAGCGGGATTCAAATGCAGCAGTCTCTGTGCGCGTGCATGTCCTGATGTCGAAAGCTTACCTGTACACCGGCTTGGCCCAAGTGGATTGAAATGGCCTCGCGCATCTTTAAGGGTGCTGTTTAAACTGCGAGCGCGAGCATTCGAGGCAAGTCAACCAGCAAGTCTTGATCACTGGCGACATATGGGATGTCGAAGTGGGTATGTAGGGCGAAGCTGGAGGGCCAACAGCTGGGCATGGCAACCTAAGCTTGTACTCACGAGAGAGAATAAACGGGGAATGGGTTGTATGCCGGTGCTGTTCTGGACGAGCGAGGCAGACAAGTATGCTTGCTATCGAAACCGGGCGCTTTGTAGCCCGCATGTCACACAGTGACCATCAATTCAACCAAAACGAATCATCGCGGGTAGCATACAGCTGAGGTTGTCTAGTCCACAAACAGCGTGGTTGCCAAAACTGAGCAAGCCGCTGCATGCTCCACTGCCACCATGTGCTCGTACCCCACCTAGCTCTGGACAGCGGGGAGCCCATCAACAAGGCACTTCCGCAGAGTTGCCGAGGTGTATTGTGGGGAACCGCACTGCCTAGTGCCACTACAGGCCTGCCAGCTTGTCAGTTGCTTGTGCGTGAAAGGCCTGCTTGACGATGGAAGGAAAGGCCCAGTACATCTCTGGATGAAGCACAGCCTCATGCTGCTCCACAATGTCCGTCCCAAGCACCACCACAACCAACAATGCAGCAGCACCTCCCCCACCAGCAGTGGGCCCCCTTACTCACACGACACGAAGGAGAGCATGGCAGTCTCGCTTGCCTGCAGCCAACATGACATGTGGCAAGTGGACCTATGATCACACACCATGCGGCCAGCATCCCAGGTCTGCTGTGGTCCTAGCTTGTGGTCCTAGCTTTGTTGGCAGTGATGAGGTGTGGAGGGTGCATGGTAGGCTGACAACTCACCTAGGGACAGCGTCGCGCCATGACAGCATACAGCCTGAACCTCTGGTTGGCCCGCATCTCAGCCCACATGGGCCCCAAGGAACCCTCATGCAATACAGCTGCATGGTAGTCTATGTAGCCCTGCCAATAGACACCGCGGGGCTGGCCTTTGATAGGCTGTCCCACTGTGGCTTGAGCTTGCATTGCGAATTGAATGTCACCTGCTTATTTGCGCTGATGCCACTGTCACGGGCGAGCTTGCAGTGGTAGATGCACCTGATGCTGTTGTCTGGGTTGCACTGGTCGGTGACCACACATGCTATGTTTGTGGCACCTGGGCCGCAGCCTAGGCACATGAGCCCCCTCCCTGGCTTAAGGGCTCACTGCTCCCCGCTCTGCACCCATCCTGGGCAGGTCCTCCCTGCGCATGGGGCTGGTGAGGGGGGCCAGGGGGTGTAGGGACACGGGCCAGGTGGCTGTCTTTGGGCATGGTGGTGTCAGCCTGCTGCCGGAGTGTACTCAAGCCTGAGGTCTGCAGTGCACATCAATTCACCTTGCACATTGATTCACCTTGCAAATCGACAGGCCTGCACCAGGGGAGGGCGTGATGAGACTCTGGCTTGGAGTTTTGTAATATCGGCGACCTATCTCATGGCACCATGCACATGAGACATGAAGGGAATCCCTTCAAGGAAATCCCTTCAAGGCCAGGACCTGGCCGGGAATCCCGTCAAGGGATGCGCACAAGTCAGATCATGTAGTGCCTGATGTCTCACTCCTAGTGGGTCACAACCTCATACTCTTGCCTTGCGCCTGCCATGCATGCAAAGCTACAGGAACAAGCCTGACAAAGCGCGACGCCGCGCCACATCCATAAGCATGGCACACGCATGAACGCCTTGCAATAACTATTCTGCTGCGCTATGCTGCGTCCTGGTTAAATGCTGCAAAAGCTGCCAGAAACACAGGGACTCGCCGCTGCTGTTGTGGCCGCTGCTATCCACATACTCGTCGTCCTCCAGATAGCGTCGTGTGGCAGTGTCTTACATAGTGTAAAATCCTCCAACTCCTTCCCACGGGCCTCTTCAACAGAACAGAAGCTCAGCTTAAAAGTAAACAACCCACAACTTGTCACACGCACGTTGACACCTGACAGTACTTCTGGCTCGATAGCAGGCGCAGTTCAACCACTGATGTCGCTACATACCACTAGAACAATCGGTTGTGAGCAGCTGAGGTGTGTCCACGATTGCTTGCGCCGGCATGGCCTGAAATGCAAAAGTTAACGCGCCGCTTGCTAGGAGACGCGCATTGATTCGCAGCTGCCAATGTGATGATCGCTATCTAAAAAAGCGGTGCAGTGTTGTGGGTATACTTGCATCAAGATTACCTACCCCATGTTGGGGCCTGTTAGTTGGGACCAACTGAGTTTGGCATGGAATTTACGGGGAAGGACACACGAGCACGAAGAAATCGACTGGGCTGCTTATCTTATCATGCCTGGCTTGGTATGCTCGCAGTTCTGCAATGCTTGACCGGCACGGGGTAAGGCACCATCCAAAACAAAGCTAGAGAAACGGCAGAGCACGCTGAGTCCGAATAAACTTGATGGTGTTACAAAGTTACCAATGTTTCAGCAATTCAGCACCAGCACAGAACTAGCACCTCCTCCACCAAAACACTGATTAGACAGCCTCACTGCAGGCTAGGATACAGATGCTTGCGTTCAGATTCATGTTCAGCTTGCCACGGCTGTCTTAAATAGCTCCCCCAGCTCTGGGCCTGAGCGTCATGTTTAGTACTCTGCGCGGCAAGCGAAGGATCACACATGCGTCAGCACTAGCAAAACAGATGCAGACAGGAGCATGGTGCATACACATGACAGACATGTTGCAGCAGTGCATGGATGACAGGCTACATAGGTGCCAGCCTCGTCCTTGACTCACCCTCGCCCTCGCCCTCTCCAGCGCCCTCAGCAGACTCGGCGCCGACCTCCTCAAAGTCCTTCTCCAGGGCCGCCAGGTCCTCTCGGGCCTCAGAGAACTCGCCCTCCTCCATGCCCTCGCCCACATACCAGTGCACAAAGGCACGCTTGGCATACATCAGGTCGAACTTGTGGTCCAGGCGGGAGAACACCTCGCCAATGGCGGTAGAGTTGGAGATCATGCACACGGCGCGCTGCACCTTGGCCAAGTCGCCACCAGGCACCACGGTGGGGGGCTGGTAGTTGATGCCACACTTGAAGCCAGTGGGGCACCAGTCCACAAACTGGATGGTGCGCTTGGTCTTGATGGTGGCAACGGCAGCATTCACATCCTTGGGCACCACATCACCACGGTACATCATGCAGCAGGCCTGCAGTGCACACCACCAGGCACCTCTTTGGTTGCAGGCTGTCGTTGGGAACATAACAGAACAGTCAGCCTGCTGCTGGGTGCACGCATGTGTAAGGGTTACCTCCTGCCAGCCAGGAGCCCGGCCACTCACCATGTACTTGCCATGGCGGGGGTCGCACTTGACCATCATGCTGGCAGGCTCAAACACTGCGTTGGTGATCTCAGCCACGGACAGCTGCTCGTGGTAGGCCTTCTCAGCGCTGATGATGGGGGCGTAGGAAGACAGCACAAAGTGGATGCGGGGGTAAGGCACCAGGTTGGTCTGGAACTCAGTGATGTCCACGTTCAGGGCGCCATCAAAGCGCAGGGAGGCAGTCAAGGAGGAGATGACTTGGGCGATCAGGCGGTTCAGGTTGGTGTAGGTGGGGCGCTCAATGTCCAGGGAGCGGCGGCAGATGTCATAGATGGCCTCATTGTCCAGCATGATGGCCACGTCAGTGTGTTCCAGCAGGGAGTGGGTGGACAGCACGGAGTTGTAGGGCTCCACCACGGCGTTGGACACCTGAGGCAAGCAGGCGAGCAGGCAAGCTTGGTGGCCCCGAGCAATGAACAGGATTTATACTCTGGTGCAAGGAATCATGGTAGGGTGGTGCTGCGTAAATGGTAGGGGTCAGCACTGACCTGGGGGGAGGGGTAGATGGTGAAGCCCAGCTTGGACTTCTTCCCGTAGTCCACACTCAGCCGCTCCAGCAGCAGGGAGCCAAGGCCAGAGCCGGTACCACCACCCACAGCATTGAACACCAGGAAGCCCTGCAGGCCTGTGCAGTTGTCAGCCAGCTTGCGGATGCGGTCCAGGGCCAGGTCCACGATCTCCTTGCCAATGGTGTAGTGACCGCGAGCAAAGTTGTTGGCAGCGTCCTCCTTGCCGGAGATCAGCTGCTCAGGGTGGAACAGCTGGCGGTAGGTACCGGTGCGGACCTCATCCACCACAGTGGGCTCCAGGTCCAGGAAGATGGCACGGGGCACGTGCTTGCCAGCACCAGTCTCACTGAAGAAGGTGTTGAAAGCATCATCGCCACCACCAATGGTCTTGTCACTGGGCATCTGACCATCAGGCTGGATGCCGTGCTCCAAGCAGTAAAGCTCCCAGCAGGCATTGCCGACCTGCAGAGTTTACAGGAGGTAGGAGAGTCAAAGCATGTCTGTGATGCCATTCGAGACACACGCTGATCGTAGACGCTCGTCTACTGTTGCACGCGAGCGGGATTCAAATGCAGCAGTCTCTGTGCGCGTGCATGTCCTGATGTCGAAAGCTTACCTGTACACCGGCTTGGCCCAAGTGGATTGAAATGGCCTCGCGCATCTTTAAGGGTGCTGTTTAAACTGCGAGCGCGAGCATTCGAGGCAAGTCAACCAGCAAGTCGTGATCACTGGCGACATATGGGATGTCGAAGTGGGTATGTAGGGCGAAGCTGGAGGGCCAACAGCTGGGCATGGCAGCCTAAGCTTGTACTCACGAGAGAGAATAAACGGGGAATGGGTTGTATGCCGGTGCTGTTCTGGACGAGCGAGGCAGACAAGTATGCTTGCTATCGAAACCGGGCGCTTTGTAGCCCGCATGTCACACAGTGACCATCAATTCAACCAAAACGAATCATCGCGGGTAGCATCAGGGCTGTGCGATACGGGGATACGGATTACGGATACGCTTACGTTACTTACCGTAATACGTGGTCACACCCGTAAGGTTCCGCCTAACCGATCCGTAAGTTCCGCCGTAAGCAGGGCTGTGACTATACGGGGTAAGTTACGGATATACGGGTGGTAACCCGTACGTATGTATATCCGTAAGTAATACGGGTCAAATCCGGATCCAACCGCCACCCGTATGTGTGAAGCACCCAGTGACCTTCAAGCCCCGCAGCAGAATTAGTGCGTCGCGACGAGCGCACATCGACTGTCATGGAGCTGGGGTCACCACGCGCCACTCAGCGTCTAAAGATGCAGACACTTTTGCGCCGGTCATCCATGGCCACTGCGGAGGATGTGCAGCAAATCCCCGGCGTCACTGGGCCACTCAGAAAGCGCAGCCGGACCGACCAGCCCAGCATCAGCACACCGGTCTGGTATCAGCGGCATTTTGGCGCAAATGGCGATGGTTGCGCTAGCGACAGACGCAAGTGCAAATTCTGTTCCTTTGCTGCCAAGGCCGCCCTTGGCAGCAACCCGAACCACCTCGGTGCCCATTTGCTAACAGCGGCCTGCTCGTACCTCATGAGTGCCGAGGCCATGGCTGACGCAGCCAACGTGCATATCGTCCGTCAGCACCTGGAGGCTAGGCAGGGCGAGGCAGGCACAAGTCTGGAGGTGGACAACCACAATGTTGACCGCTTGCTGTTGGAGTGGCTGTTGCATGATGGCATGCCCCTCACCATTGTGGAGTCAGGTGCCTTCCTAGAGTTTGTGAGGGCTCTCAAGCCTGACTGGACACCACCTTCTCGCTACTTGGTGAGAGACTGCCTTTTGTTGCTAACTACTGCGGCGGCGGCAGTTTCACGTGATTATCGGCCAGCTTGCATGCCTGCATGCATGACTGCCTGCTTGCCCACCTGCCTGACACAGCTGAGTCACCGCATGATGCTCGACGTGTACCAAGGCGTGATCACAGCTGTGGTGGAGAGGGTGGAGACCCAGCCATTCGTGGCCATGTCCGTGGACGGCTGGTCTAAGGACATGGGCTCTGCACACTGCCTAGCATGGTGTGCTGCCTGGTGGGGGCAAGCGTACCTAGTGGACTGCATCAACACAGAGGCCAACAGCGTGACGGCAGCCTACCTCTTGTCCAAGTTTGAAGAGACCATGACAAAGCACAACCTGGTGCGGCACAAGCAGTCTATTTTAACTTCATCATGATCAGGTTGCTTGATGCTTCCATTGTATTGATGTGCACACGTATTAAAGTGTCATTGTATTGATGTTCCATTGTATTGATGTGCCATTGTATTGATGTGCCATTGGATTGAGGCTGGCTTGATGCTTGATGTTCCATTGTATTGATGTGCAGGAGGGCAAGGTGTGCGCACTCGTGACAGACACCCCCAGCACTCACAAGGCGCTCTGGCGGCTTGTTGAAGAGAAGTACCCCAAAGTCCTGGGTGTGCCGTGCCAAATGCATGTGCAGGACCTCTACCTAAAAGGTGCCCTGCCCTGCCCTGCCCTGCCCTGCCCTGCCCTGCCCTGCCCCTGCCCCTGCCCCTGGTACAGCTAACTTATTGCTTGTTGCCTTACCCTCATGCAGACCTGCTCACCCTGGAGCTGGTGATTAAGCACTGTGAGGTCGTCCGTGACATCATCAAGTACTACACACTGTCCTCATGCCTGGCGCAGCAGCTGGAGGTGTTCCAGAACCTTCACAACATCCGCAAGGGCTTGGAGCTCAGCGGTGGAGTTCGCATGCACAGCTGCTCATCCATGTTGAGCAGCCTGCAGGTCTGGCTCTTGAGTTTCAGCCAGTGCCTCTCACAGCGGGGTGGGGTGGCGGGTTGAAGCGCTAGCTTTGCTATTGCTGCTATTGCCGTTGGTGCTATAGCTGCTCCGGTGTGATAGTCCAGATGTACAAGAAGTGTAGAGCCATTGGTTGCCCTGTGCCTTGCAGGTGAACAAGCCAGCTTTGTGCTCTGCAGTCACAGATGCCAGCTTTCTGCGCCCGGGGCTGACAGCAGCGCAACAGCAGCGGGCGGGGAGCATCAGGGCAATTGTCCTCAGCCCAAACTTCTGGGCTGAGAATCAGGTCCTTGTTCACACCATGCGCCCCGTCGTCCATCTGCAGATCGACTTGCAGTCAGACAACGCTAACATTGCAGACGCGTACTATGGTGGGCGTGGTGTGCAACAGTGGTACCTGCAGCAGACCGGCTCAAGCGAAACAGTTCACTTGTCACCCATCAGCTCACCAGCTGATTGGGTCGCCACTGGCCCGCTGCGATCCCTGCATGCATGCCTAGCCACCCCCACATCCACCCCCCCCGAGCCCACCACCCCCTCCCAGCCAGGCGCCCAGCTTGGGCCTACGGCCTCCACCCCCTTCCAGCCCCCGCCTGGGCCTGCGGCCACCACCCCCTCCCAGCCCGGCTCACAACCTGTCCCCGTGCCCTCTGTTGTGCTGTCAGGTCCTCCTGGTCCTTTGGCAGCTGCTTTGTCAGCCACCATGCCTCCCCAGGTGCTGGCACGGTTTTTGGCATACCTGGCCAATCAGCAAGCAATAGTGGATGGCAGCGGTGGCAGCAGCACCACAGGTGTGGTGGGCCAGCAGTCTGGTGGCAACAACCCCACAGGCCTGGCGGGCGAGCAGCCTGGTGGCAGCAGCACCACAACTGTGGTGGGCCAGCAGCCTGGTGGCAGCAGCACCACAGGCCTGGCGGGCCAGCAGCCTGGTGGCAGCAGCACCACAACTGTGGTGGGCCAGCAGCCTGGTGGCAGCAGCACCACAGGCCTGGCGGGCCAGCAGCCTGGTGGCAGCAGCACCACAACTGTGGTGGGCCAGCAGCCTGGTGGCAGCAGCACCACAGGCCTGGCGGGCCAGCAGCCTGGTGGCAGCAGCACCACAGGCCTAGCGGGCCAGCCGTCAAGCCGCAGTTTTGCCGTCACAGCCCTTCAGATGTACAACAAGCGCTTGCAGTACGGTGCCAGTGCCGCCCAATACTTGGCAGCACTGCTTGACCCTCGCTACAGGCGCCTATCGCAGCACGTCACACGGGAGCAGTGCAAGCTAGCTGAGCAGCTCCTCATCAAGCTGGCCACAGAGGATGGCAGCGAGGGTGACCGTCCGGCTGCTGAAGCACTCAGCCAGCTGGCAATTTGGCAACAGCCAGATGTGGTGTTGTTCTCACACACCAGCTTGTCAGCCGTGTACTTTGCCCCTCAGCTGACTTCGGACCCAGTCAGTTGGTGGCGGCAGCACGGAGACTTCGCACCCAAACTGCAGACCGTGGCTCAACGGGTGTTGTGCATCCCCGCCACAGCCGCTGCAAATGAGCGGGTCTTCAGTGCCTTCAGCCATGTGTGGAGTGACAAGCGCGCCAGCCTGATCTTGGGACGCATGTGGGTCATGGCCTACATCTACTTCAATAAGTAAGCACCGGCCCTGGTAGATACACGTTGTTATTGCTGCCCTAGCCAATTCACTCCTGATGGTTGATGCATCACTGCTGCTATTGCCGTGCTACAGTGCTACTGCTATTGCTATTGCTGTTGCGGCATGCTACATGTGCTGCATTGTTGTGTTATTGTTTCCTCAGGCGGGTGTTGGAGCGCAAGCCGAAGACCTTGTCAGATGCAGACTGGGAGGAGTACGAGAGGTGGATGCGCAAGACCCCACAGGACCAGGACCAAAACTAGGACAAGGATCAAGAGGTGAGCCAAGGTAGCATTGGTGAGCCAAAGAGGCATCCTATCACACCGTGCCATCTACCTGCTTGTGCCACTTACTACTTCATGTCGTGCAGGTGCTGGATGGCGGCTGGCTCAGCGCTGACGTCAATGGCGCACTACATGGGCGCCTACTTATGGCATGCATGACTTCATTGCAGCCCTGAGATAGGGAGGGGTTTGGGGGGTGAGCAGGCCCAGCAGTTCAACAACTGCTGTCACAGTGCAGACCTGCTTAGGCACATGGCTGAGAGACGCTGATGATGATGGCTGAAGGTTGTTGGCTGGGTGTAACATGCTGAGTACTACACACTCGGTAGTAGATAGGCACCACCTGCCCCTAACAGGCGGAAACTGGGGAAACAGGGTTGGCGGAAGCAAGGAAGGCGGGAGGGGAAAGGCGAAAAAGATGCCCCGCATGCCTGCATGGGCCCCCTTACGGCGGAACTTACGGATCGGTTAGGCGGAACCTTACGGGTGTGACCACGTATTACGGTAAGTAACGTAAGCGTATCCGTAATCCGTATCCCCGTATCGCACAGCCCTGGCCGTAAGGGGGCCCATGCAGGCATGCGGGGCATCTTTTTCGCCTTTCCCCTCCCGCCTTCCTTGCTTCCGCCAACCCTGTTTCCCCAGTTTCCGCCTGTTAGGGGCAGGTGGTGCCTATCTACTACCGAGTGTGTAGTACTCAGCATGTTACACCCAGCCAACAACCTTCAGCCATCATCATCAGCGTCTCTCAGCCATGTGCCTAAGCAGGTCTGCACTGTGACAGCAGTTGTTGAACTGCTGGGCCTGCTCACCCCCCAAACCCCTCCCTATCTCAGGGCTGCAATGAAGTCATGCATGCCATAAGTAGGCGCCCATGTAGTGCGCCATTGACGTCAGCGCTGAGCCAGCCGCCATCCAGCACCTGCACGACATGAAGTAGTAAGTGGCACAAGCAGGTAGATGGCACGGTGTGATAGGATGCCTCTTTGGCTCACCAATGCTACCTTGGCTCACCTCTTGATCCTTGTCCTAGTTTTGGTCCTGGTCCTGTGGGGTCTTGCGCATCCACCTCTCGTACTCCTCCCAGTCTGCATCTGACAAGGTCTTCGGCTTGCGCTCCAACACCCGCCTGAGGAAACAATAACACAACAATGCAGCACATGTAGCATGCCGCAACAGCAATAGCAATAGCAGTAGCACTGTAGCACGGCAATAGCAGCAGTGATGCATCAACCATCAGGAGTGAATTGGCTAGGGCAGCAATAACAACGTGTATCTACCAGGGCCGGTGCTTACTTATTGAAGTAGATGTAGGCCATGACCCACATGCGTCCCAAGATCAGGCTGGCGCGCTTGTCACTCCACACATGGCTGAAGGCACTGAAGACCCGCTCATTTGCAGCGGCTGTGGCGGGGATGCACAACACCCGTTGAGCCACGGTCTGCAGTTTGGGTGCGAAGTCTCCGTGCTGCCGCCACCAACTGACTGGGTCCGAAGTCAGCTGAGGGGCAAAGTACACGGCTGACAAGCTGGTGTGTGAGAACAACACCACATCTGGCTGTTGCCAAATTGCCAGCTGGCTGAGTGCTTCAGCAGCCGGACGGTCACCCTCGCTGCCATCCTCTGTGGCCAGCTTGATGAGGAGCTGCTCAGCTAGCTTGCACTGCTCCCGTGTGACGTGCTGCGATAGGCGCCTGTAGCGAGGGTCAAGCAGTGCTGCCAAGTATTGGGCGGCACTGGCACCGTACTGCAAGCGCTTGTTGTACATCTGAAGGGCTGTGACGGCAAAACTGCGGCTTGACGGCTGGCCCGCTAGGCCTGTGGTGCTGCTGCCACCAGGCTGCTGGCCCGCCAGGCCTGTGGTGCTGCTGCCACCAGGCTGCTGGCCCACCACAGTTGTGGTGCTGCTGCCACCAGGCTGCTGGCCCGCCAGGCCTGTGGTGCTGCTGCCACCAGGCTGCTGGCCCACCACAGTTGTGGTGCTGCTGCCACCAGGCTGCTGGCCCGCCAGGCCTGTGGTGCTGCTGCCACCAGGCTGCTGGCCCACCACAGTTGTGGTGCTGCTGCCACCAGGCTGCTCGCCCGCCAGGCCTGTGGGGTTGTTGCCACCAGACTGCTGGCCCACCACACCTGTGGTGCTGCTGCCACCGCTGCCATCCACTATTGCTTGCTGATTGGCCAGGTATGCCAAAAACCGTGCCAGCACCTGGGGAGGCATGGTGGCTGACAAAGCAGCTGCCAAAGGACCAGGAGGACCTGACAGCACAACAGAGGGCACGGGGACAGGTTGTGAGCCGGGCTGGGAGGGGGTGGTGGCCGCAGGCCCAGGCGGGGGCTGGAAGGGGGTGGAGGCCGTAGGCCCAAGCTGGGCGCCTGGCTGGGAGGGGGTGGTGGGCTCGGGGGGGGTGGATGTGGGGGTGGCTAGGCATGCATGCAGGGATCGCAGCGGGCCAGTGGCGACCCAATCAGCTGGTGAGCTGATGGGTGACAAGTGAACTGTTTCGCTTGAGCCGGTCTGCTGCAGGTACCACTGTTGCACACCACGCCCACCATAGTACGCGTCTGCAATGTTAGCGTTGTCTGACTGCAAGTCGATCTGCAGATGGACGACGGGGCGCATGGTGTGAACAAGGACCTGATTCTCAGCCCAGAAGTTTGGGCTGAGGACAATTGCCCTGATGCTCCCCGCCCGCTGCTGTTGCGCTGCTGTCAGCCCCGGGCGCAGAAAGCTGGCATCTGTGACTGCAGAGCACAAAGCTGGCTTGTTCACCTGCAAGGCACAGGGCAACCAATGGCTCTACACTTCTTGTACATCTGGACTATCACACCGGAGCAGCTATAGCACCAACGGCAATAGCAGCAATAGCAAAGCTAGCGCTTCAACCCGCCACCCCACCCCGCTGTGAGAGGCACTGGCTGAAACTCAAGAGCCAGACCTGCAGGCTGCTCAACATGGATGAGCAGCTGTGCATGCGAACTCCACCGCTGAGCTCCAAGCCCTTGCGGATGTTGTGCAGGTTCTGGAACACCTCCAGCTGCTGCGCCAGGCATGAGGACAGTGTGTAGTACTTGATGATGTCACGGACGACCTCACAGTGCTTAATCACCAGCTCCAGGGTGAGCAGGTCTGCATGAGGGTAAGGCAACAAGCAATAAGTTAGCTGTACCAGGGGCAGGGGCAGGGGCAGGGCAGGGCAGGGCAGGGCAGGGCAGGGCAGGGCAGGGCACCTTTTAGGTAGAGGTCCTGCACATGCATTTGGCACGGCACACCCAGGACTTTGGGGTACTTCTCTTCAACAAGCCGCCAGAGCGCCTTGTGAGTGCTGGGGGTGTCTGTCACGAGTGCGCACACCTTGCCCTCCTGCACATCAATACAATGGAACATCAAGCATCAAGCCAGCCTCAATCCAATGGCACATCAATACAATGGCACATCAATACAATGGAACATCAATACAATGACACTTTAATACGTGTGCACATCAATACAATGGAAGCATCAAGCAACCTGATCATGATGAAGTTAAAATAGACTGCTTGTGCCGCACCAGGTTGTGCTTTGTCATGGTCTCTTCAAACTTGGACAAGAGGTAGGCTGCCGTCACGCTGTTGGCCTCTGTGTTGATGCAGTCCACTAGGTACGCTTGCCCCCACCAGGCAGCACACCATGCTAGGCAGTGTGCAGAGCCCATGTCCTTAGACCAGCCGTCCACGGACATGGCCACGAATGGCTGGGTCTCCACCCTCTCCACCACAGCTGTGATCACGCCTTGGTACACGTCGAGCATCATGCGGTGACTCAGCTGTGTCAGGCAGGTGGGCAAGCAGGCAGTCATGCATGCAGGCATGCAAGCTGGCCGATAATCACGTGAAACTGCCGCCGCCGCAGTAGTTAGCAACAAAAGGCAGTCTCTCACCAAGTAGCGAGAAGGTGGTGTCCAGTCAGGCTTGAGAGCCCTCACAAACTCTAGGAAGGCACCTGACTCCACAATGGTGAGGGGCATGCCATCATGCAACAGCCACTCCAACAGCAAGCGGTCAACATTGTGGTTGTCCACCTCCAGACTTGTGCCTGCCTCGCCCTGCCTAGCCTCCAGGTGCTGACGGACGATATGCACGTTGGCTGCGTCAGCCATGGCCTCGGCACTCATGAGGTACGAGCAGGCCGCTGTTAGCAAATGGGCACCGAGGTGGTTCGGGTTGCTGCCAAGGGCGGCCTTGGCAGCAAAGGAACAGAATTTGCACTTGCGTCTGTCGCTAGCGCAACCATCGCCATTTGCGCCAAAATGCCGCTGATACCAGACCGGTGTGCTGATGCTGGGCTGGTCGGTCCGGCTGCGCTTTCTGAGTGGCCCAGTGACGCCGGGGATTTGCTGCACATCCTCCGCAGTGGCCATGGATGACCGGCGCAAAAGTGTCTGCATCTTTAGACGCTGAGTGGCGCGTGGTGACCCCAGCTCCATGACAGTCGATGTGCGCTCGTCGCGACGCACTAATTCTGCTGCGGGGCTTGAAGGTCACTGGGTGCTTCACACATACGGGTGGCGGTTGGATCCGGATTTGACCCGTATTACTTACGGATATACATACGTACGGGTTACCACCCGTATATCCGTAACTTACCCCGTATAGTCACAGCCCTG